>JAHWFO010082655.1:183975-213013 GCA_023313115.1 Rhysida immarginata
GATAGACATGCAAAAGTAAAATGAATTGGCTTAATTGAAGAGCACATCTGTCTTTTATTAGGATTGTAATTCTGGTGGTTTGATGAGGAGAAAAACTGTAGTCATCGAGTCGCATTTTGTGATTTAATTGCTTTAAAACTGATCCATGGTCAAAGCATCTTGCAGATTAAATCCACAAAGATATCAATTCAAAAATCTTTATCTTTGCATTTCCAAACAGTAGTGACACGTGTGGTAGCAGAGAGGTCCATTTTTTGCCGGGTGGATGGGTGTCCAATTACTTTCTTCCAATCAATGTATTTAAAATTAAAATTTTTTTTATTTAAATAAGATCCTAATATTTATATATTTTTTTATCCATGTGTGTTTATTATTTTAACTTTTATATAATTTTAATAAATCATATCTATAAAAATTGTAGGGCTCAGTAGGCAAAGGAACACTTGGAAAGATTAGTTGAATAATTAATTATTTATTATTAATTATTTCCTTTCCGATTTCTACTAGAAACGGCGATAAAAATTCGAAGAACGCCATTTTGATTAGCCCGACTTGCAAGACAAGCTGTTCGGTAAATCGGCAGCAAGAAGTCATGTGACTACGCTAGTTTCTGCTCACGAGATTTCTGATTTGCCGAATGCGCCTATTGTATACTCCAGGCTATAAGTCATACTTATTTCAATGGCTCCTGCGACTTATAGTCCAGTCCTGCAACTAATACAGCGAATGTGACTTGTACCAGGTAATCACAAAAGTTCCTGCCGTTGTTAATTCCGGAAAACAAAATGATGTACACAAAAAATAGCATATAGCTAGTCCCCAAAGTAATCCCCATTGGCATCTAGCACCTTCTGCCAACGTGTCTATTTTCAGTTGATCAATCCCCTGGCTGTAAAACTTGCCGGTCTTGGACTCAAGGAAGTCCGTGAGTGCCTTTCGCAGATCTGTATCATTGGTGTAGGATTTTTCATGAAGATGGCTGTTCAGAGAATGGAAAAGGTGATAATCTGTTGGAGCAAGATCTGGTGAGTAAGGTGGATGACACAAAGTTTCCCAGCCTAGCTGCTCTATGGTTTCCCTGGCCACCCGCACTACATTTGGCCAGGCATTATCATGAAAGAAGTGTACCCCTTTGCGATTCATCAATGCTGGCTCCTTCTGCTGCAATGCCTGTTGCATACGTTCCAACTGCTGGGAGTACAGGTCCCCAGTGATGGTTTGGCCAGTTGATAGCAGCTCGTAGTGAACCATTTGGCATCTAGTCCACCAGACACAGAGCATGATCTTGCGTGAGTGTATGGGTGAGGTACGGTGTCCTGGGGTGACAACCAATGTTTGGAACGCTTAGGAGCGTTACTGGTAAGTATTTAATTAAATATGGGTGCATTATGATGCGAGAAAGCAAATACATGCAGGCTGTCACTCGTCGATTCTTGTTGGATTCTGACAATGTATGGGGTACCCATTTGCTCAACTTGTACATCTCTCCTAAGCTGTGCAGGTGGCGTCTAACTGTTTCATCACAAACCTGATACCATCTGGCAAATTCACTACATGCTAAACTGCTGTCCTCCTCTATGGCCTGGTCATCTAAGCCTTGTGGTCGACCACTGCAGGGTTCATCAGAAATGGCAAATTCTCCCGACCTGAATTTATGGAACCAAAGCATCATCCCCAAACGCAAGACACATTCGGCGAATCGATGCTGCTGCTGACAAGCCCGCCTTGAAGTCAAAACGCAAACAACACCTAACCATCTCATTGGATACCTCCATTTGCCTTCACTTCTGCACAAGATATGATTGATGTGAATGCCCAATAGCCCTGTATTATACAGGCTAACCTTCCTGCTCTCCCCCCTGACAGATTTTGGACCACACTGTACACTCATTTGCATATCTTCTATCATTTCCTTTTAGGGCAACATAAAAATGGCAAGAACTTTTGTGGTTACCTGGTATATGAAATCTACAAGAAAATTCAAACATTTTGTCTCAGTATCTTTAATAAGATTGTTTAGTAGCCAACATTTAGTAAAAGTACAGAGTATCGTCTCCTAACTTTTATAGCTGATATCATTAAGACTGGTCCAGCTCATGTTCTGTATTTATTAAGTAGCAGAAGAATGGTGTACTTATTGGTCTCACAATGTCTGTCTCTTCATAATTTCTGCATCTTTTGAGGTAGAAGGTTGAAATTCGGAATGTAGCTTACTATGGGCATGTGTACCTTCACTATTTACTTTAGTTTTGATTGGCCCACTGGGTCAGAGTTTCAGGGGTGGGACTTAGAGGGGCCAAAAGATCTACATGTATTTAGATATGTAAAGGGGTGAAATTCGGTATACAGATTCCTCTAGGCAAGACCTCCGTTACTATGAAGTTTGGGCCAAATTGTCCCAATGGGGTCAGAGTTGTGTGGGTTGCAGTCACTTGGTCTTTAGAACTATGGGAACAATAGCATGTGATATATCATTTTATTGGAAATTGTGAAAAACGAAAGACAATAGAGCTGTTTTTTGTTTTCTAAATACTATGTACGAGAAAATCAATTTTTCGATTAAAAAAATGGGGGGGGGGGAAAAAGTGCAGATAAAAGGACAAAAATAGATGATTTCAGCGTTTCTGCTACTTTCCTATACCTTCCTTGGGGGGATTAATTTTTTGTTACCATGCCAACTCTATGGTGGCCAGCACAAAAGAAAAAGGGAATTGGCAAAACATCTAAAATCAAAGGTGTTCAAATTATTTTGTCCACCCCCTATATACTGTATCACTTTTCTAACAACAAACTGTTTTAAAAACGTAATTAAACTTAAAATGCATTAAAATAAGTATGTTGTATATGTTTAAACAGTAAAGCTCCTCAAATCCGGCATCCTAAAATCCAGAATTTCCAGAAATCTGTACATTTGGCTTGCAATAACAGTTCTTTTAATTAACATATACCGAGCTGCTACTTTTTTAGGTACTCCTCCCAAAACATGCAAATTGAGTGATTGCCTGATTTGCATGTCACATAATCACAATCGTGAAGGATCTTTTCCACTGTTAGTGAAATGTGAAACCATAACAAAAAGGGAGAAAAGTGATCTGACTGATTTCCATTGTGGCATGGTGATAGGTGCAAGACACACTAGAATGAGCATTTCAAAAATGGCAACTACCCTGAACTTTTCACATACCACAATTTCAAGGTTTTATTGAGATGGTCTTCGGCTTTGGTAACCCATTCGAGCCAAAGTGCGACTCTTTGTCCAGCTTGATATTGTTTTCTGGCTACCTGACTTGTAATGAGCAGTAATTCATTGCTGTCAGACAAGAACAAGAAAGTGTGCCTCCTGTGGGCACATTAGCACAAGGATTGGACTATTGAGGATTGGAAAAAGGTTGCCCGATCAGATGAATTACTGGTTCCTGCTGCATCATGTTGATGGAAGCCTTAGAATATGGCAAAAAAAATACAAAGCCATGAATTCCTTGTAACTGGTGTGGACTTCGCAAGGTGGTGGAGTAAAGATGGGAGGAATGTTTATTGGCCTCTGATATATGTAGACAGTCTTTGAACTTGGTTGCAGATCAAGTTCACCCCTTCATGCTCCCAATTCACATAGATAGCTCCTTCCAGCAGGATAATGCACTAGCACGCTGGGCCAGAATCACTATGGCCTATGTCTGCATGGGCTAACATTCCTTTGAATGTATTCAGCATCTCATTGAAACCATGCCGAAAAGAATACAGGCAATTTTTGAGGGCTAATGGACGTTCAACACGCTACTAGGGATAGGGACATGTCCCTAATAAAATGACGTTCAGTGTATGTTATGGTAATGCAGTACCGCGTATTCTCAACTGGTGTTTAAGTTTTGATTTAATTTTCTTTTAATTGTAAAACATTGTAATTGCTCTGTTTACTTGCAGGTATTTATTTTGCTGAAAATTCCTCAAAAAGCAATCAATACGTTTACGGCATAGGCGGTGGAACAGGATGTCCTATGCATAAAGATCGTTCCTGTTACATCTGTTACAGGTAATGCAAACAGCTAAGATTATTATAGATCCGACTCCTTTATAATTTAACTTATTAAAGTGTGCCTTTAGTAATAAAAACAGTCAATGATTACATGCTTTTACATTATCCATTAGAACTTAGGTTAATGTGTTCTCATGTTAACAAAGAAATTTTAGACTATAGGGTGTCTTTATTGTAGTTTAAAACTTATATGAGAAGATATCAGAAAGTAACGCTATTTATTTTTTTAAGAAAATCACAAAACATAGAAGTAAACAACTAAGTGCAGCTGAAACTACACGTCTTAATCTATTTTTCCACATAGGCACCTTGACGATTTATGCGTTTATCCCAGTGCTGTACCAGTTAGAATACCGTGCTCATAGAGCTCTGTCGGCTGTGAATACAGCCAGTTGCACACGGCAGATTTGAGTTTCTCATCAACCTCAAACCGCTAACCATCCAGAAATCTCTTCATGGGACCAAAGAGGTGGTAGTCCGAGGGCACTAAGTCTGGACTATAGCTGAGTGATCCAGAACATCCCAGCTGAAATGGACCAGTTTTGGTTTGATGATGTTGGCCATATGTGGAGGTGCGTTGTCACGAAGAAGTTAAACATCATTTCCTCTTTCTGATCGCTTATCCTGAATACCATGCTGCAGTTTAGTCAATGTTTCACAATAGGTAGTGACGTTGACGGTTGACCCGCGAGGCAGGAACTCTGCGAGTAGGACCCCTTGCATATTCCAAAAAGCTGTAACCCTAGTCTTCCGAGCTGAAGAGAAATTTTGAATTTTTTTGTGAACCGGAGAATGTGGATGTTTCCCCGCCGTGCTTGCAGTTTTAGGCTCAGGTGTGAAGTGCAAGACCTAGGACTTGTCTCCTGTGACAATGCCATTCAGAAACACGTTTTCCTCATGGTTGTGCTGCTGCACATATTGCAGACTGCACGCTATTCTGTTGCCGATCTGTTCTTGTGTCAGGCTTCTTGTAATCCAATGCGAACAGAGTTTGCGGTATCCAAGCTTCTCATGCACTCTATCCCATGAAGAGCCATACAATATGTGAAACGTTTCACTCACTTCTTTCAGGGAAATGCCACATCTTTTCTCATTGTATTGTTAATATGCCTGGCGTTGCTGCTGAAGCAGGCTGCCCAGAACACTGTTTATCGGCAAGGCTAGCTCTTCCTTCCAGAAACATTCTACGCCATTTGCTCACATTGGAATAGCTCAGACAGTCGGCATCATAAACTTCTACCATTTCCCTTTGAATTTTTACGGCTTTCTTACCTTTTGCAAAAAAAAACACCTAATAGCAGCTCACTGTTCTTCCATTGTAAATGATGTGATAGCAGCAGCCATTTGGGGTGTTTTGGCCCTGATTTTGCTGACCATTTTATCGTTTCAAGATGAGGATGGTCGGCCACTGCAGCGATCAGTTTTGATATTGTCTCTTCCCTCCTTGAAGCGACACTACCAGTGGAAAACCTGTGAACGTCTCATGGTATCATCTGCAAAAGCCGTTTTCTGTAACTTCACAGTCTCAGTTGCAGTTTGGCCAATTTCGAAACAAAAATTAATATAGAACTCTTTTGTTCCATTTTAATAATCGCCACTAGATACAAAAATGACTGAACAACTTCTAATGTGACGCAACATTCAGCAGGTATCTCGGAGATTACTCAGCTGAATTTGATCAGATTTTAACGGCAGTATAGGAACCTACTTTTCTATAATCCCTTCCCCAATTTTTTTGTTCCAGCCGTAATAGTTTCCAAATAATTAAGGTGATTCATGCAAGGTTCATGCCCAGACGTGACGAAACACGTGCCAGAACGGATGCACCTTTTACAACAGAATTTTAGGTGATGTGTCCTTGGCCGATCATCGCTAACACTAGACCTGATTAGCGTTATAAACTTTTTCTTATGCAAAGTTATTAGACCATGTGAATTTTAAGGGACAATGACTCAAATGAAATTTCTCCTTAGTTGTAGTAGGAGTGAGTTCAGCGCTAATGTTTTTGTGTCACCTTTTATTGTATATTTTTTTATGTCATTCAGTTTTCATTAATATCGTAATTCTCTTTTTTTTATCTTTTTTTCTTTTTCTTTTCTGTAATATTTTTGAATGTTAGGAATTAACGATTTATGTTGGTTTCTTTAGGCAACTTCTGCTATGCCGTGTTACTCTGGGAAAATCATTTCTTCAGTTTAGTGCCATGAAGATGGCGCATGCTCCACCTGGTCATCATTCTGTCATCGGAAGACCAAGTGCTGGAGGACTTACTTTTCCAGAATATGTCGTGTATCGAGGTGAACAGGTAAGAAGAACTTAAAATCTTGTAAATCTGAATGAAGTTGGTAGAGACTTTGCAATACAATAATGGGAAAACAGAGTTACCGACTAGTTTTACCATTTATTCCCGGCTTTATCAAGGATACGCACTTGGAGTACCGTATTTTTTCGAATATTGGCCGCATTCACTTTAGGCTGCAGCCGCAAATTTGACGGTGGAACGAAAAAATAACCGTTTAAATTCCACAAACTTCTAGGGTCTACAGAAACATCAAACTACTTCATTTTAACGTCCCACAGTATCTTAAATAGTATTTTAGACAGTAGTTTTATTATTTATATAACTTTCTAAATTATTTTTATATATTTAATAAAACTTTTATAAATATGTTAATGAAATGTGTAAATAATTATAGTAATTTCATTTTAATGAACGAGTGTAACTCTTTATTTCTTGGCAGCGATCGGCCTCAGTGGCTCAGTGGTTGCATGATCGCTTCACATGCCCGAGGACGACGAGGATTTTTTCAGGGGGGAAATCCTGAGTTCACGCACTTCCTTCGGAAGGGAAGTAAAGCCGTTGGTCCCGTGTAGTCGTTTGCCGGCTGCACGTTAAAGAACCCTTGCAAGGCAAAATTTGCGGCCCTTATAACGCCGTCCTGAAATGACCATGGCAGTTGAAAAGGACGTTAATACCAAACAAACCAAACCATCTTTGGCAGCGGCCATGGCTCTATCAACGAAATGCTGACCAATTGCACGATAGAGCATTCTATGACATCACCATTCTAAGACCTTGGAGTAGAGTGGCCCAAAGGAATCGCCGACAATAGCTTTAGCACGTTAATTTCATAATAATTTCTGAAATTTTTATACGAAAATATACTATTACACTTTCTACTTTTTAAAAAGATAAATCGATCGCTAATCGGTAAAAAATTATCCAATAAAAACACGGTGGATTTGAGTTAATGGCTTTAAATTATCCAGCCTTTGTTCAATCGTTTTCTAACAGTGAAATTGATATTCTAACCCTTCAGAACAATAATTAACCAGTCACATATATTTTCATTCATAAATTATTATACACTTCACATGTTAAAGTTATTGTCGGCGATTCCTTCAAGCCCACTCTACTCCAAGGTGTCATAGAATGCTCTATCGCGCTATTGGTCAGCATGTCGTTGATAGAGCCATGGCCGCCGCCAAAGAAATAAAGAGTACCACTCGTTCATTAAAATGAAATTACTATTCGCAGTCGTCAGGCCTCTAGCGGCCAATGACTCAAGCTTCCAAAATGGCCACCGAAGGGGGTAGATGAACAGCAGATGATACCTCATAGCATGGTATCTAGTGGTGCAGCTAATTGAATAAACATGAACGGCTCTCCATCCATCATTGATATTTTAAATTATCTTGGATTGCATTTTTTTACCCATTTATTCATTTGGAGAGAATGTTGTGCAGTGGATTCATCACTGTCATTTGGATGGCTGGAACATCATCAAATTGTTGTCCTTATGATGACTGGAAAAAGATAAAAGTCCACTGGAGCCAAATCAGATGAGCATGAAGGAGATCCAGTGATGCAATCTGTTTCTGGGCAAGAAATTGTTTCACAATGAGTGCGCAATGCGAAGGTGCATTGTCATGCAGCAGGACCCAGTTCTTTTTCTGGAACAACAGGCGCTTTTTCTGCTTGCTGAAGCGGGTGCATGCCATTTTATGGTCTTCAAAATCTTCTGTTGCAGGTTTACTCAATTTAACACTGCACCATTTTGAGGTTTTTGACGACACGGCTACTCTAAGTTTATTCCCGTTCGTTATCGGAAAAACTGGTTGCCCAGTCATGTGGAAACTGGCATCACATGAACATGTTCCAAAGTAAAGGTGCATACACTTGTACGAGGGGTGATAAAAAAAGTGAGGTTACAAAGCCTGCAGTGAAACGGTTATATTTTATTTCATACGACCAATATAGCCAACTGATAGTGCATACATTAAGTTATTTTTCGACATAATCTCCATATCGGTTTAAGCACTTGTTGCTTCATGGGATGAGATTGAATGTTCTCTCCAGGTAAAATCCTGTCCTTGCATGTTCGGTCACGTTGTAGTGAAATGTCTCACCTCCTCGTCTGAAGCAAATCGTTGGTCTCCTTCAAATAAGGAAAGAGGTGAAAGTTGCTTGGAGCAAGTTCCGGGCTGTAGGGAGGGTGTTCGATGATGTCCCAGCAAAACTGTTTCGACAGCGTGATGGTCTTCTGGGCTGTATGAGGTCGTGCGTTATCGGTTATCGTGAAGGAGGATGACGCCCTTTTCCTCACTTGTAGGAGCACCTAGGAGACTGACAATCCGCTCCAAACGAAGTGATACATTTTGTGACAACATAACTGAACATGCAAGGACAGGATTTTTACCAGGAGGAAAGATTCAAACTCATCCCATGAACCGACAAGTGCCTAAACCGATATGGAGACTATGTTGAAAAATAATGCAATGCACGCTAAGTGACAAATCTTTAAATGAGTTTGAATTTCATTCATAACTTTTTTAATTCCCGACAAAATCTTGTTACAAATGTAGGGGGGTAGGAAAGGTAATTTACAAATAAAATTAAAGTAATCAATCATCATGGGGGCCGCAAAACGTTTAACAGAGAAGCAGCAGGGCAAAATTGACATTTTGTGGAAAAGAGTTTAAAAATTACACAAAAGTAGCAATAGAAATTGGTAGAAGTGTGACTGCTGTAAATAATTACATCTTGAAACAGTCGCAGTATGGTTTGAAAAATTCAGGTGGTTGCCCAAAAAGCTCTTACTAACCAAGAGCAACGACGTGTGATTGCCCGAGCTCGTAACCAAATTGTCACTGCCAAAGCCATCAAGCAAGAACTTAATTTAAAATGTTCTACAAGAACTGTGCAACGTACTTTGAAATCTGCTACATATCTCAAACGCAAAGAAGTTCTGACAAAACTGCCACGATGAGAAATGATTTACACTAGATGGACCTGATGGGTTTTCGTATTATTTTCACGATTTAAGAAACCCACCTAAAATTTTGTCAAAAAGGCAACTGGGTGGAGGATCCACCATGGTTTGAAAAGTGTTTAAAGTTTTGTCGCTCAAAGTTGTTCTATTATAACAGATAATTTTTTTTTGTGGTTTGAGAGTTGATGAATATTGTTTAAATTAAACACTGCTATGTATTATACTTTTTTAAACCTCTGTAACAATTTTGACAAGATTTTGTCTCCATTAAAAAAAGTTATGAATGAATTTCAAAACTCGTTTAAAGATTTGTCGCGTAGTGTATGTACTATCAATTGGCTGTATTGGTTGTAAGGATTAAAATGTACATGTTCCACTACAGGCTTTATAACCTTACTTTTTGATCACCCCTTGTATGTTTCCTCTTCACTTCTTCCCTAAAAAAAAATTAGTCTCGTTATTTAATTGTCGAACCTTGTAGAAATTTTTCCTAATACAAGAAATTAAGAAAGACAAGTTCATTTCTTATTTTGAGGGATGTTATTACACTGAAGAGCCAAAACATTATGACCATCACCACATTGGTGAATGAACTCATCTAGATCACTTGGAGGGCACGTAATTAAGTGGTAATGGTATTTAACTGCTGCTGGAGAAGGTAAGGAATCAGTCTTGCACTTAATTTTGCGAGGGATGGGAAAGGCTGCTGATATAAGCAAATTTGATAGAGACCAGATTGAAATGGCCCGAAGACTCGCAACGAGTATCTCCGAAACTGCGTGACTGGTAGGTTGTTCATGATCTGCCCTTGTTAGTATTTATGCAAAATGGATAAATGACGGTGAAGCCAGCAGTAGACATCAAGGTGTTAGACACCCAAGCATCATCAAAGAAAAAGGACGTCGGAGACTGTCCCACTTGGTAAAGCAAGATCGGCGCACACCTGACAGCCCAATACAATGCAGGTCCAAGTGCAAGTGTTTCAGCACACACAGTTCAGCGGACATTGCTGGATATGGAACCGCGCAGCAGACGTCCCACTCGTGTGCCTCTGTTGACCAAGCTTCATTGTCAACCGTCTTTAGTGGGCCCGGGAACATCGAGACTGGACCATGGATAAGTGGAAGAGAGTTGCTTGGTCGGATGAATTACGATTTCTTATTCATCACATCGATGGTCATGTCAGGGTACGCTGACTTCCAGGCGAACAGTTGCTTCCCCCCCCCTCCCCCCCTGTACAGCAGGCCATACGCAGGCTGGTTGTGGCAATATTATGCTTTGGAGAACGTTCCCATGGGTGGCTCTGGAACCCGCAGTTGTGGTCGAACAGACCATGAAAGCTGCGAACTATCTGAACATCATTGCACCCTTACATGGCGTCTGTCTTCCCATCTGGAAATGGAATCTTCCAGCAGGACAATGGCCCATGTCACAAAGCTCGAATTGTGTTGGAGTGATTCGAGGATCATAAGGATGAATTCCATTTAATACCCTGGCCAACTAACTCACCGGATCTTAATCCGATAGAGTACATTTGGGATGTCATGGAGCAGCAGCTCAGAGCTCAAACATCACCATGTCGGAATATCTCTACTTTGCGTGACCACTGCTTAGACATTTGGTACTACCTGTCTCCAGTCATCTACTTGTGGCATCTATGCCAAGGCGAGTTGCGGCTGTTTTGTAGGCCAAACGTGGCGCAATGCGTTATTGAGTAGGTGGTCATAATGTTTTGGCTCTTCAGTGTATATTGTTCACTAAAAATCTTGTGCAATATCTGGTTTGAAGGGAGTGATGAAATGCAAAGGCGTGGAGTGTAATAGCTTTCGACTATATACATGTATTTAACTTTTTAATACTTTTTTTTTTTCTTATTTCCTTTAAAGGCATATCCAGAATATCTCATCACATACCAAATAGCCAAGCCAGATGATGCTGCAGAATCATGATGATAACCCATTTCATGCATTTCATCTTTAAAGCTTGTCACCTATAGAAGCCCATCGCCTTCCAACTTCAGTGCAATCATTTCTCTGTAAATTTTCCTTTTGTTTTTTTGTTTTGTTATTTTTTTTTCAAGTTTTCATGTAAATTTTTAAAACTTTTCAAACTCTCATTTGATTAAAATAAGAAAAAATTTTTATCTTCGATAGGGTCATGAAGGGAACGGGAAGGGGGGGATATTTATTTTTGCATCAAGACTACAAAGTACAATTTGTAATTAACACAGAGCATAGAATTTGCACTTACGGCAGCTCGTGCACCGTATTTATTTTTTAATTCTTCTTCTTATTATTAATATTGATTATTTTTGTTAAATGTCTACTGGCTGTCCAAAACTGTTGTTACGAAGAAGAAGAGTGATTTAATTTTATATAATTAATTAATGGATTAATTATTGGCAAACCAAAAATATTTAATGTACAAATCGAGGTGGTGATTAACATTAATTAATTTTTTACGAATAACGCTTTATTTTTAGAGGGTGGAATTCCTTTGTCGTCCTTTAAACTTTTTGAAGTTTTGAGGAATCGTGAAGGAATCCAAAGTTAGAAGAAATTGTTGTCGGAGATAAGGAAGATGTGCACTTAAATTAAATCGTGTATAAATAAATAAAGGATGGTTGCGGAGTGGTGAATAAAACAAATTAAAGACGATGCCTTTATTTTCTTCCACTACCGTCATGTGATTTTGAACCGTTATGAAATTTGGAAAAAATATATTTTTTACGTGTACATATTGTAAATGAACAAACGAATGTATGTTTCTTTTTATATTTCTTATATAAAAAAAAACCTGTTGTAATTTTTGTATTTAGTGACCTATTAAAATTGCAGCACCTTTTCTTAAGAATTTTAGAATTTACTTGCTCTATTTTCTTTATCGTCTATAAAAATGTGACAATATTTTATACATAAGGTATGTTTGTTTAGTGCGACGAAAGCAACTAGCCGTCACTACAAATCACGATGCCGTGAAAGTCATCAGCCTGACGATTACAAACGACTTCGTGAGTGTGCTGCTTTCAAGCGGGATCGACAACAGCAATATACGCCTTCTAATGCTCGCAATAAATAATGAAGTGATCAAGCAATGTTTTCTTTAAATTATGTTTTCAAGATGATCCCAAACCCTATTGATAACAAATGTCCTGTTCTGTTTGAACTGATTCTTTCATTTGTAATAATGACATTGGCCAAAACACCGATCACCTTCTCTAATGCTACCCCACAGAAGCTGATGATAGCACTAGTCAACACGCATTTTGTGACTAAGACCACACATAGTGTTCTTAGTAGTAATTTGTATGTAGAATCCGAATCTTCTTTTAGATTTTTTCTATCACGTCACGTTTCCAAGTTATGCACTTCGAGACTTCTATGTTAAAGTAATGGGTGGGAAGAGAACTCCTGCAGTGTTAAACTATCCATATTTTGGGGCCGCAAGGAAATTTACCAGGCCCCAAACACTGAATGATTTAAAAATATTTCATTGTAAAGCAAGAAAGCTGTGCGTGCTAGAGAAATTTAAAAATTATATTCGTAATCAGCAGAAAAAATACTACCAAAAATCACCCACTTTCATTTTGTCACAAGAAAAATCTTAAATTTTGTTAGCCAGTGTAGTTTTAACCCGTCAACTTAGTCGGGTGAAGAAGTGTAACTGCATCAGCGTCACTGGCTCTAGCAAGCGCAAGTAGTCGGTCTGACGAGACTAAACAAGCACAGTCACGTTAACTTTGTTGTTTTCGTCACACTAAACAAACGCACCCATAAGAATCTGTGTTACAATGAGATAAACGCATTTGTGAATAAACTTACATTAGTAATCTAACAAATGAGATTCCTGAAAAGAGCGTTATCTTATCTTATCTTATAAGCGGGTTGTCAGTCAACAACCGAGGCAGTTGACCGCAAAGGCACTTATTCCTCTAAGGAATATTGCGCCATACCCAAAAAAGAAAACTTAGACCATCTAAAGGTAGCCAGATAGACTTAAAAAGCGAGTCAAACTGCCTACGGGGTACAAGTAGATATCTTCAAGAAAGGTTAAACCAACCGTGAAGTGACGAAAATGTATCAGAGCGACACAGTCAAAAAGAATGTGGTAAGCCGTTTCTTCCGCCAAACCGCACTTCGAACATAGTGGCTCTTCCCGAAGGATTCCCATTCTATGTAGATGTTTACGGAGTAAGTCATGACCAATAAAAAAACCGATGATGATCCGTACTTTGTTTCTAATAAGTTGTAAAATGCCTGATGTTAGACTAGGAGAAGATCTCTTAATCATGAGTCTGGCATGTTTTTGATAGGTGGTATTATCCCACCTTTCCATCATTTCTTGATGAGAGATAATATTTATCTCCCTAACTGCAGTTTGTCTGGAAATACCGCAGGAAGGTTCAGGGCTAATAAAAGTAGACTTGGCACCCTGTTTAGCTAAGGTTTCTGCAACCTCGTTTCCGGCAACACCTTTATGTCCAGGAACCCATTTCAAAGTGACACTGTTGTGAAAAGAAAGGTCCTGTAGGAGCTGCTGACATTCCAGGGTAAGTTTAGAGTTAACCCTAGAAGATTTGATGGCTTTAAGGGCCGTTTGATTGTCGCTGAGTATGAAGATACAACGATGTACAGTCGGGTGCATAAAGGTTTTACCTAAGTCAAAATTGTTCGGCTTCCTTACAATACTTCAATCCAATGAGATTACTTTTTCCAGGTATCTAGTCGAGCACGCTTACTACGGAACGATTCCATTAAGTTTTTGCTTAGCATCGGGGGTAGGCAAGTTTTATGTCACGTGCTCAACTATGTTGACAAAAAGATTATTTTGGCTGTTCTGTTGAGAATCTTTCTTTTATTAATAATAAACTAATTTATTTGGTTAATAATGTAACATAAATGGTGCACAGTATCGATATAATTATTTGCGTGATCAAGAGATAAGCTGATGTAGCGCTCCTTGTGGTGTGATGCGGAAGTGATTTAAAGTGTAAGCAGGGAATAGGGAGTGCCGTCTCCCTATTCCCTGGGTGTAAATGGAAGCTATTTTCTTTTGACTGCTTGAAAGGTTACAAGTCTCATTTTTTGTGTGTAAATAAAATAATCAACGACAATTATGCCAAAACCTCCGAAATTTTTTTTAAATTTATTATTTAACTAGATGGATCCCGTCAAAATTTGACGGAGAACAACCCATCTTATTATTAATCCCCATCTCTTTAATTAAAAAATAATAAAATAAAAAATTGTCAGAGCAACAAATAGAATAATCAGAGCTTAAATATGTCATTATGCACAAAGAATAAGAAATGAGTTAATTAAATATATAAAATCAAAATTGCTTTGAGCTAAACTTCTCTGAAAGTATTAAACTGAGACAAAAAGTGTCAGCGGATAAAATGATCAGTTTTTAAAGCTTTTTCTAACGATATAACATTTAACAGAATATTTTCAGAGTTTTTCAGTAGTCACAATGAAACGTCATAAAATGATCAAGGCAGGATTTTCTTTCTGCAAATCACGGTCTATAGATATTCATGGTCATCGAGCTCCATTGTTAAAATGAAGCTAAAGTTTCTAGCTCCCAATAGGGCGGGAAAAGTAGCGCTGCATGTACAATCGACCCAAAAACGCCTGCAGCGCCGCCCTATCGACAGACAGAAACTTTACTTTCATTTTCAGTTTCAATGAAAACCTCTATCGCAGGTCACGGTCGGCCCTGGTGCGATCTATGCGGCACCTGGCGCGATCTGTTTTCCTTAGCTTCTCAAAACAATGGAAAATGGCCGAAGCTCGATGACCATGAATATCTATAGACCGTGCTGCAAATCTTCAGTTTATTTAATTCAAAACAATGATTGAATATTGTCTCATTACAACAATCAAGTATCTCGGGATTGCATTCACGAGTGATGGACAGCAGGAGAAAGAATTTGATGCTCGGATCGGTGCAGCAAGCTGTATCAGACGCGAACTATGGCGATCCGTGGTAACGAAACGCGAGCTGGGTAACAAAGCCAAGGGGGTCTAGGCTGAGCTCATCGACAAGCAGTCGACTGTCGACAAGTTTCGATGGTCACATGGTTAATGACGCATTTGTCGATTCGAGCTAGCATGAACACGACTTGTCTACAGTGTACACTTGTCTACTTGTCTACAGTGTACAGACTCTATACCGTCGATTTTCGAGTGTAGACTTTGACCATCGACAACTGCCTACAATTCTGCCATTCTTGTCTACAATTCAAGAGCAGTCGACTATGCACTTGACGATCGTTATTTCAGAATTTCGCAACAGATTTCTTATTAAAATCTTTTTTCCTTCGTTTCCGGCCTGCAGGCTAAATACACACAGCTCAAGAATACACATATTCTAAAAATATTAACAAAAACTTGTTTAAAAATATTTACATACATGAAGTACTCTCTTGTGCTACGAAACTTGAACTGTGAAAATGATAATATAGTGTGTCTACAGTTATGTGTTTATGTATGTATTTATGTGTATACATGGATAAATGTTTGAAATTATGTGTAAATGTGTGTAAACTTGTGTATATCATCTAGCCATACGTGTGTAAATTTGTGTATAAATGTGTAATATGCCACTTATCGTCGGTTAGATTTTGTCGAGATCGACAGCTTGTCGATGAGTTCAGCCTAGACCCCCAAGCTCTCCGTCTTCAAATCTATCTTTGTCCCCATTCTCACCTATGGTCATGAGGCTTGGGTAATGACCGAAAGAGTGCGATCGCGGGTACAAGCGGCCGAAATGAGATTTCTCAGAGGTGTGGCAGGTGTTACCCTACTAGATAGAGTGCACAGCACCACAATAAGGGAGTTTTTAGGTGTTGAGCCGCTACTCCGCATTGAGAGATCTCAGTTGCACTGGTATGGCCACGTGATACGGATGCTGCAAACTGGTCTTCTTAGGCAGTTGTTATTTTCCAAGCCGGTGAGTAAGAGACCAAGGGGTCGGCCTAGAACCAGGTGGCTAGACTACATGGAGAATCTGGGTTCGAGTCGCTTGGGTATTACCAGGGAGGACATGCACCTGATGGCGGAAGATCGCGATCGCTGGAAATCCTCCATAGGGCTGCTGCCCCCGCGACCCTAACGGATAAGCGGGTTTGAAAAGTAAGTAAGTAAGTACAACAATCCCTGGCTTCTGATGGATTGTCGTAACTTTCTTTGTTGGCTTCAGATGCGCATGCGCAGAAGTGCCAATTTTGCTTTTACAAAAAATGCTTTGCGTTTTAATATATAGGATTACACTATATGATCACAAATATCCGGACACAAGCACGTTTGCGCTCTAGCCACGATTTCATGGAAATCAATAGGGCGTTGCACATCCCTTTGCCCGAATCACAGCTTCCACCCTTCGGGGAAGACTTTCCACCAAATGTTGGTAGGTACTTTCCGGAATGTTCCTCCATTCCTCCCGAAGAGCGAGAATCAGTTCAGGTACAGAAGTTGGCCGATGTGATCTGGCCAGCAAGCGTCTTTCCAATTCATCCCACAGACTCTCTATAGGATTGAGGTCGGGACTTTGTGCCGGCCAACCCATTTCTTCGACCCCTGAGTCCGCAAACCACTGCTGTACACGCCTTGCTTTGTGGCACGGAGCATTGTCGTGTTGGTAGAGAAATGGCCCGTTTCCGAAAAATTGCCATAACGTTGGAAGTGCACAGTTGTCCAAAACATTCAGATAACGGTCGGAGTTCATGATTCCTTGCACAGGAACGAGCTGGCCCAGTCCACACCATGACTCCTCCTCCTCCGAACTTGACTGTGGGCTCTGTGCACTCAGGTAAGAAGCGTTCTCCAGGTATGCGCCAAACCCAAACTCGTCCATCGGATTGCCAGGGTGTGTAGCGAGATTCGTCTGTCCACATTACACGTTTGCATTGGTCCATTGTCCAGTTTCTGTGGGCTTTGCACCACTCCAGACGTCGCTTGGCGTTGACCCTGCTGATGTGGGGCTTGTGGGCACCAGCACGGCCATGGAATCCCATCGTGTGCAGTTCCCGACGAATTGTCATGGTACTGGCATCATTTGCAGAGGCGTTTCGAAACTCTGTGGCAATTTTTTCCGCCGAGGACTTCCGGTTGCTGCGGGTGACACGACGAAGCACTCGACGGTCTCTGTCCGTTAGTTTCTTGGGTCTACCGGTTCGTTGTTGAACTGTTGTTGATCCCCGGGTCTTCCATTTCATAATGACATTGCCTACTGTTGACTTGGGTATCTGAAGAAGGCTGGAAATGTCACGCACGGACTTGCCGCATAGGTGACATCCAACGATGGTTCCACGTTGGAACTCACTGAGCTCTGCCGAACGACCCATTCTTGCCAATGTCCAAGCAGAGTTGTGTCTGAAGGTGTGGGAAGCTATTTAAATGATGTGCAAGTCATTATCATGTGACATTGGGCCAATCGATGATCTGTGAGGGGTGTCCGGATATTTTTGATCATATAGTGTATATATTTTAATAGTAGAGAATATTAAATGATTTGAACAAAACAGGATTTTTGTAAAAGTAACGGTGATATGAATTAGTGTATATTTTATTAAAAACTAAAATATAGAATAAAGCATGACATGACAATTAACATGAAAAGTTTTCTAAAACCCTCAAATAAACAGATCAAATTGCACATTTGGATGGAAAAAACTTTAATCTGTTTATGGTGTTCTTTACATACACTGTTTAAAACTTAAACGAAATCAAAAACGCGATAATGAACAAAAAAAATGTCTATCCATATCGGATTCGAACTCTGCCATTCGAGGAAGTAGGCAGAGACTTTAACGATATTGCTGTTAGCCGCTATCGCTTATTATTGTCAGGAGGGAGCAGGCGACGAGCACATCCCAAGCGTATACCTGCTACCCTATTTTCATTCAGAAGGGACAGGTCCATTCTAATCTGCCTTGACTCTCAGTACAAGTACCTGATTTTGCAACCGATCAACATCCAGAAAGCTCAGCCCCTACAGAGCAGGTAAAAACCTTTTCGCACCCGACTGTACATAAAGTTTATCTATCCACATCTGCAGACAGTAAATAATGGCCAATATCTCAGCCTGGCAAACAGTGGCCCAATGACCCAAACGACGAAAGCGGAGGGTTTTGGGACTGCCACAATAAACACCCAGACCCGATAGGCCGTGATGACGAGAGCCATCAGTATACCAGACGATGGCCCCCTTAGGGAAATGCCAACTCATCCCATCCAGCCCTGCCACGGGGTCAATTATGACCTCGCTCGAGGGCTCAGGGAGGGCCTTCAGAAGGCATCTGAAGAATATGACTGGTTAGAACCTGGCTAATGAAAGTGTGAGACCTTCAGAAGTCTATATGAACTTTTCCTGGCCTACACCTTTGATATATATATCAAGTGGAGTCAGAGAAAATATAACCTCTAAAGCCTTGGTTGGCGTGGTAGAGACAGCACCCGTTATACTCAAACACGCCAATCTTTGAAGAGAGGTCAGCTTGGCTCTAACGGTTAACTGCTCAGACTGACGCCACCAAATTAGAGCACAGTATATCAAAATAGGTCTGATCGCCGTGACATATAACCAGTAAATCATCTTGGGAGTAAGACCCCATGGTTTACCAAGGGCTCTACGACAACGGTAAAGTCCAACTTTAACTTGATTAATTTTGTAATCAAGATGTTGGTTCCAAGTCAACCTACTATCGAGGATAACCCCTAAGTATTTGACTTCATTTCTCATAATGATCTTCTCATCGAATAGAGTTGGTATGAGATCATAAGAAATGGTCTCTCTTCGGCCTGTAAAGGGAACTAGAGTAGTCTTCGAAGGATTAACCCTTATGTTCCGCTCTAAACACCATGATTGAACTTTATACAGAGCCGTTTGTACAAGATCACAAATAGTGAGCTTGTCGATCCCAGAAACGTAGATGAGGATATCGTCTGCGTAACCCTGGGCATAAAAACCTTGGTCATTAAGAAAGGAAATGAGGTCGTCCACAACTAGGTTCCAAAGCAGGAGGGAAAGAATGCCACCCTGCGGACAGCCCCTGGAGGGACGAGCAACAATCCCCTCACCCAACAGGTCAGATATAATTATTCTATCCGCTAAGAGGACCTGAATCCAGTTGCGGATTAGTGGAGAAATTGCTTTGGCAATTAAACCTTTAGCAATAGAGTCGTAGGAAGTGTTATCAAACGCTCCCTCAATATCGAGAAAAACAGCTAGAGCAAACTCTTTATACTCCAGAGTTTTTTCGATCCTTACCACCAAATGGTGTAGAGCTACCTCCGTAGATTTGCCAGACTGATAGGCAAGTTGATTAGCGTGAAAGGGACCAAGAGTCCCAAAATCTTCTCTCATTCGTCCATCAAGGCACTTAAGCACAAAGGAAGACAGACTGATGGGTCGAAAACTCTTGGCTAGGTCATAGCAACCCTTACTGGGTTTCAGTATGAAAATCACCTTGACCAGCCTCCAGAGATTAGGAATATAACCAAGAGCTAAACTAGCCCTAAAAATTAAACACAGGATCGGCGAGATTACGTCTGATACTTGCTGGAGAAGTACCGGAATGATCTCATCCGGTCCAGGTGATTTATAGGGATCAAAGGATTTAATTGCCCAAGTGACCCTACGACCAGCAGCAGCCCACCCAGTCCGTGATGTCCTGACCATGGAGTCAAGATACACCGAATCCAACGGACCAATGAGCTCAGCGCCTGGGAAGTGAGTTGTAATAAGAGTCTCAAGGACTTCTCTACTGTTACTGGTGAATTCACCATTAGATTTCTTGAGAGTGCCAACCATAATAGGTTTATCGCATCTCAAGAGTTTATAGAGTCTGGCTCCTTCCTCAGTCTTTTGGACTGATTCAGAGAACTTCCTCCATGAAGTATGTTTAGCTGATCTAACAGCTTTATTATAATCAGCGAGGGTATTTTTATAAACCTGCCACTCATTAGTCCTTTTAGCTTTCTTAAAAAGCTTCCTTATTCTTGGTCTCTGTAGAGAGAGATCATGGTTCCACCAAGCACAGTGGGGTCCACATCTCTTCCTCAGCAGAGGACAGTTGTTATGATACGATTGTACAAGGGCCTCCTGTAACAGAGGAAGACCCAAAGCTCCAGGTGAACAGTATTATTGATTCTGGTGAACAGTATTATTGATTCTGGTTGGAAGACTGGAAATCGCGGAACGAACGTCCTCGCGATATTGAACCCAATTAGTCCGCTTAGGATCCCTAAACGTTCTATCCCAGTCTGTACCAGTAATGAAAGAAAAGTGGATATGCTGATGGTCTGCCATAGAAGGTCTCTCATCTACATGCCATTTTCTAATCCATTTCCGCAAAGTGGAAGAACCAAAAGTAACATCAATCACCTCCCTTCTTACTGCAGTAATGAAGGTTGGCTTATTACCTTGATTAAATATATCTAAATTATTCTCTAGGATAAAATCGAAAAGAAGTTTACCTCTGAGATTTGTGTCGGTGCTGCCCCACAATGTGTGGTGAGCATTGGCATCACATCCAACGACGAACGCCACCTTGTGAGAAGTCGATGTTTCCCATATTCTCTTGATATCATCATTGATGGGAGAAGTTTCCTCGTATGGAAGGTAGGCCAAGACAAACATTATGTCACGATCTAGACCGTCCAAACGAAGGGTAATTTTCGCCACTGCTAAGTCTCTAGAACACAATTGATAAATAGGAAGTGCGTTAATACTGTTTTTAATCAACAGACAAGCAGGGGGAGATGAACATTTAAAATCATAAATTAGTTTACCTCCACAGTTAGACAAACCTCTGATTCCACTCTTGAATATCCAGGGCTCCTGAATCAGAGCGATTTGTATGTCCTCAGCTAGGAAAATGTTGCTGAGGTTGGCGACGGCCAGTTTCTTATGCTGAAGATTTGCTTGCAGGCATTTCAGCATTAGATGATGTCTTATCAGGTGGTTTCCCTATAACCTTAGCTTGGATCTGGGACAGTCCAATGTACAAAAGTCATTTCCTGTCTCTCAGAATCCTCGCATCCAGTTCAGGGATGGATAACACAAGTTTGAGGTTAAGGATGCCCCATTGTGTAGGCGATATGTCCTTATTCTGGATATCAATCCTTTTCAGGATATCCATACCAGAATATTTCTTGAACATCACTGGGAGTTTCAAGATAATATTGGTGGTTTTGACGATTGTCTTTGCCTCACCAACCAAGAGAACCTGTCCTTCCCAGGGAGTGATGCGCTTGACTACAGTAGTCAGCCAATCAGCTGTGTCTTGGTCGGCACAGAGTAAAATTATAGCTCCGGCCTCCAGACGACAGTATTTAAATTGGGGTCCTGTACCAGAAGGCATGTCCCCCATATGATTCATCAGTAGCTCTTGGAAGGCCTCTAACTGCTGCTCATTGAGCTGCTTGTCTGGATAGCCTTCCAGAACTACTGCCATTTTGGTTGATGTTAGAGCTTCGCGAAAATTCCCAGTTTTGGGTCTTTTGCGAAGCTTCTTACCATCTGATGAAGGAGTGTTACCCACTGGCCGAGGTCTTTTGGTCGGGGTATGCACCTCCCTATCAGATGGCTGAGGGCCGACCTTAGGCGTTGTGGCCTTAGTGCCCTCCAACCTTTTCTTTCTGGATTTACGGCGTTTAGCCGCCCCAGAAAGTGATTTGGATAGAGGTTTTGCCACTGCCCTCACCTGAGGTCTCCCGCTCTACAACAGGTGCGCCTCAGTTTTGGGAGTGGCAGACTTATCAGTTTCAGATGACTCGATTGAGGTCATTACAACCTCAGTGGTGACACCTGTAATGTCCTGATTCCCCGAAGGGTCCTCAGGTAAGGTAAAAATCTTACTTTCCATAAAAGGTAGTAGGAACGCAGGATTGACGGTCCATCCCGGGAGTGCCTGTATGCCGGGATAAGGCAAAATACTCCTGAATGTCACCAGGTAGACAGGAGGCTCCGTGAGAGACACTTTAACCAAAGTGCCATCCACCCATCGGCACGGGTCGCATGACACCTTGAATTCGGGAGTTGGTCTGCGTCCCCTTATTGGTTACTCGGGGATGTCCTGAGTTTAACAACATAGGATTACCGGCTATCCGCCACCTGCCGACACACCCAATAGCCGCTCAAGCCTTGGGTGCAAAGGGTGTTATCCTACTATACTCTGTGCAATGAAAGAAAAACTGGGCGTGTCATAAACATTTTAAGATTCAGCCGCAATATCCAATTCCGGTCAACTTGGTTCCAACAAGACGGCGCGACATACCACGCAGCCAATGATACCTTGGAAGTTCTCCGTGAAGTGTTTGGCAACCGCATAATTTCCAAATGCGCTTGTTTCGAATGGCCATCTCGCTTGCCTGATTTAACAGCGCCAGACTTTTACCTATGGGGTTATTTGAAGGCGAGAGTATACTCCGACCGGCCGAGAAAGAAGCGTGGAACAATTAAAAGATCGAATTCGCGATGAAATTTCCAGAATTCCTCCAGGAGTTACGATAAAAGTGTTCAAAAACTGGGTGAAACGCCTCGAGTCTTGTGTATCCGCGAATGGTCGTCATTTATCCGATGTAATACCTCATAAGTAAAATTGAATAAATTTTCTACTTTGTGTGATATTTTCAACTTTTTATAGCGATCAGATTGCGATTATTCAACTTTGAAATCGTCAAAACATTGTGAAACGCCTTGTATGTACTGTCTGGGACAGTACCTAAGAGAAGACCTCTGAGTTGCACAATTCCACCACTACATGGTAGAAACGTTTGGGTGAGTTCATTTCTAAAAAGGTTGGATAGGGATATATTGAGTTCATTTTTCTTTGGCAGTTGTTGTCTAAAGCGCGCGCACAACAAAAACAACGCAGACATGAGGAGAGACAACATGCAACGCAGGAGAAAAATATGACAGCAATTGCAATAATCCCTGTCCAACTTTTTTAGAAATGAACTCACCCAAACGTTTCTGCCGTATAGTGGTGGAATTGTGAAACTCAGAGGTCTTCTCTTGAGTCCCGTACAGTACTATTTTCTACGGGGAAGGTTGTTTCGTGTTTGCGTTGACAATTGTTAAAACATCATAGCATGGGTTTGACGCATGAGGCTCGTGAAATGGAATGAGTTTGGTAACAATCACGATCTATAGGGGTGTGTTTTGATAGACTCGCGGACCTCGCGATAGTAAGGATTTTCTCTCTCTGAATCGTTTCGATAGGTTTTCGAGAGGTGATCTCGCCGGTTTTGATAGATGGCGTTTAAAGATGGTGTCGAATTTTCCTTTATGGCGTCTATCATCCCAAATCAGGTGAGTAAGGCGGTTGGGGAAGAACACACATCGAATTTCGGGCACAAAAATCACGGATCCTGAGGCCCGAATGTGCTGGGGCGTTGTCGTGATGGAGGAACCACGAATTTTCCCTCCAAATTTCAGGTCGCATCATCGAGGTGGAAAATTGCTACGAGTGAAAAGACACCTTACGGAAAAGCTATCGTAACTGGGAACTAAAACAGATATCAACAAACCGAAAACGAGAGTTTAACCAGGAGATAGTAAGGTTTCGAAATTCGAATGCCCTATACCGGAATTCATTTGCAATACAACTCACCGCGCAATTTAAACTGTCCTGGAACTTTTTGAACAGGGGTTGTATATCTATCTATAGCAAGATAGAATGGCTTTTCCGATAAAATTGTCGACGACTTACTCCATAGGCATAAGCTTCTTTTAAGTAGAAAGGATTCCACGAAGTTAACTCCAGAGACCACAAACCGTAAATTTATTAGTATTTCCGATGATCCACAATTAACTAAGAGCCTGAAAAAGTTTTTTAGCGCTTGCATTTTAAAGACTGCATTCAAAAGTGGGAATACTTTGAAAGCACTTTTAGGAAACCCTAAAGATCTCATCCCACCTCTGGAAAAGTCGGGAATCTATATATTACAATGGGACTTTTGTGAGAAGAACTATGTTGGTCAATTCTCCAGAAAATATTATTAAAAGGCGGAAGGAGCATTTAGCTCATGTAAAGCATGGCAGATCGGACAGATCGAGCATCGCCAAACATAAACATGTAAAATTGGACACTGGTCATGGTATTTTAAGTTATTTAGGTCTGTCAATTAAAGAAATCAACTAGACAGATTTGAGAGTATAGAAATCTATAAAAGGGATTCTAAAAAGTTATTAAATATGGAGAAAGGGCCGATCTCAAACTCTGTTCTGTTTGATTCATTGAATTGATTCTGTCTCCTTGTCTTTTTCTCTTTGTTTTTTATGTTTTATCGACTATTGTTGTTTAAAATTTTTTCCCTTCCCTCTATAGAGTGTGAGGAATTGTGCGGAACGCTAACTGGTGGCGTTTTTTGAAAAGAATGTACGGGAAAGCATTCTCAGTGTAGACGCAGGAATGCATTCTCGAGAAGGGTTGAAATAAAGTCTTGCAGCGTTTGAATCAGTTTCTATCTTTATGTTAATCCCAAGAAAAACATTTGAAAGGGAAATCTATTCAATTTTATGAGAATCTATTTAAATTTTCTGGGAAGTTCGTACTTCCAGAAAATTAGCGAATTTAGTTGAAATGGCTTCGTCTAGTCATTCTCACAACAGTTGTTTTGTGTATGGATGTAGCTCATAAAATCTTAAAAAGGGCTTCTAATAATCATTTTTTAAAATTTAATCTGCAGAAAGAAAAAGTAACCGTGAATTTTTACATCTAATAATCGGGTTCTAGAAAATACACAATTTATATCTTTGTCCAATTATCTTTGTTATCTCTTATTTTATTAGCCCACTGTCGTTATTTCCGTTTCGCTTAACCAATGGGAGATATTCTTTTCAATTGCCCCCCCCCCCCATCTTGTCTTTATATTCTCTAGCCTTAAGGCTTTGCTTTCCAATCATCTGGTTGCAGGTATTCTTGAGCATCCGCTCACCTTTAGAAGCTTCCTCAGGCATCGCAGGCCTCGTCACATCCTGAACATCAATTTCGACGACACACAGTGCGGCCGATTACCAAACAGCTGGCCAAAACTCGAAAAATAAGTGTCTAGATAAGATTTTTTTAGCATGCAGTTGGCTAGAGGGATCCTATAAGAATTAAAAATGGTTAAGAGTAACGTCCTATACCCCAAATTCTTTCTTTATTTTCAGTTGGAGTTTGGCCTTTTTTCAAGCGCACTATTGGTGTAGTTATTCGGCAAAACCTTTAAACGTGTGAAAGCGCGTGCAGCAAAGAAAATCTAATAAAACCAAATGGAATGTACGTTTGAAGGTTAGTAAAATACGTAAAAAATTTTGTAAATGTCATTTCTTTGACAGAAAATTTTTAGCAGCACAATAATAAGGGTACTTTTTTTCGTTTTTTTCCAATAAAATTTGAGTTTTCAAATCAAATGACAATAAAACGCTGTCGAATGCTGTCTTCTAACCTTTTGGAGGTTACTTGGAAAAGTATTAACTATCGATTAAGCCAAAATTCAGCTGCCACCTCCTGCCACTTGAATTGTTATGGGTTTTTTTCTAAGGATGCTTTGCCCAAACCTCCCAGTCAAAAATTTAATCTTATTGAAATTTCCGTATGTCAGAAGATGCACAGGAGGCCTGCAATAAATTTTATTCTATCTATCGCCTCAGCTTTGCTAGAAAGAATTACAGACAGAAGACAATGGAGGATGTTTTCAAACGATTTTTAGTAGCCTCTGATCCTTATATTTCGAGTTGTCGAAAATTGCCAACTAATCCGCTAAAATCTCTATCCGCAGAGGCTGTTAATTTATTATCGTCCCCATCTGTCAGTAGAGAAAAAACAGCAAGAAAGTGTAGATAGCAGCTCAGCCTCTGAGTCGGAAACCGATATAGATGTTAATGATCTTGAGGACAACGGAAATTTCTTAATGTAATATTATTTTTTTATGTACTTTACTTCAATCGATATTATCATATTATACTATAATTTAATCACTTGTTTTATATATTATGTATAATTCTTAATCGTAATAAAAAATTTTGTGATAATTTGAAAATTGTTGTTTTCGATTTCATTGTTTCGAGTTCAAGGCTCTGACTTATGTGAGGTTGGCTCGCTTGGGGTTTAAAACGCCCTGGGTGACGCCATCTTGTATTTGCCATTTCGAATTTTATAATTCTGACAGAAAATTCTTAATCAGCGACCCCAAAACCGTCAAAAACGATATGTAACTTGATTATGATAAATAATACATGATATTATACCCTAGGGGGTGGTCGATTAGGGGTGAAGGGGTTAAATTTCCGTACATTTGACATAAAATTTGTAATCAGCGACCCCAAAAACCCCTAAGATTCCATTTTGGAGTGAATTACTTGAATTTTCGAATTTTGGCCAGCTTTTTGGCAATCGGCCGCACTGTGCGACATCCAAAAGGCTATCTTTCCCGAATATTGGATCTCCTAGCTCCTCGTGTTCCTTGTCCCTCGTCAATCAACAATCAACTCTATCGTCCTGACAGGAAAGGGCTCCATCTTATCCTCTGGATGACTTAACTAGGTTTCATCTGGCTTCTTTCTGGACGAGTATGACAGTGAAAGCGTTGCTTTCGGATCGCTCGTTTCGTTTTCCCTGCACGCTTCGATTGTCGGCTTTGCTTTCTTTAGTTGCATTTTGTCTCTCATCGCTGAAGATGGCTACTTGGTAGCCGAAATACGTATCCGGTATTTCAACTCTCCTTGTGGGATAAGGGGTTCCCTCCGATTTTGGTAATTTTTAAGAGCAATTTTAATTTTGGGGCATTTTAAATATTCATCTGTTAAATTTGTAAATGAAACATGATCAGAAAAAAAATGAAACAAGACAAAATGCACTTTCACGTTTTGAAATGTACATTTAATAAATGCTTTTGGTCTCGTGGTCTTGTATTATTATTATTATTATTATTATTATTATTATTATTATTATTATTATTAATTATTATTTTCAGGATAATTTGTCGTTTTCTAAACATTTGGAATATCTTATTTCCCAAGTATAATTGAGAATTGGAATTATCAAAAGACTCTCCAATTATTTTACTTGTCTAAACACTTTTTTAACTTTTTTTAATTATCGTAATTCCAAAAATATTGTATTGTGTTTTGATATGGTTTTCCGGTAAATCACAGAATTTTCATTTTTTACAGCAAAAAATTTCTCAATTTTATCAATTTTTATTTCGAAAATTTGGACCGTGCGATCATCTTAATCATGATCTCTACAAAACTTTTAACCTTCCATTAATTATTAATACTTATTTAATTAATACCTTAATTAGAATTTTTAATGGACGAATCCGTGCTCCAGGATTCTGATTCTATTTCAATGAAAGACATTTTTATCGATTCCTGTGATTCACTTTTTAAAAATTCGTTAGTTGATTGATTTGAACCTTGTAGGAGAAGGTTTTGCTCTTTGGGTTTTTATTAATTAATTTATCATATAATTAAATAATAATAATAATGTAATAACATCACTGGGAAACCCAGACCAGATATACCGGAAGAGGTACCCAATGTTGTCCCCTAACAGGCTAAACGCCCAAAACGGGGGTTAATGGAACAATTAAATACATAAAGCATACATAAAATAAGTGGTAGTGAAAAATCATAAAAAAACAAGAAGAAATAAATAAATAAATAAATAAATAAATAAATAAATAAATAAATAAAATAAGATATAAAAAATGGCAACAAATAGAACCAAGTCAAAGAACATCACAAACAGCATAAAAAAAATAGAAGAAAATATTAAAACATAGACCTAAAACTATCTATAAAAATATCCGCATCAGGATCGCTAAAATTACTAAGAATACTTAACAAGTTATACGCCGGATTGTGCTTAGCAATTTGAGTAAGCCATTTGTCTGTTTTGAACAGTGTTTTTCGATGTCTATTACATTTAGGAACATATAAATGAATAGACTCGAGTATGCTGGGAACAAAAACCTTTCCCCTCAAAATCTTTTTAAACAAATTCTCCAGGCTAATAGACAGAACACGAGACAGATTAAAGCACTCCTCCGAAATAATACTGGAAGAACGCCTGAAATTGCTTTTCGTTAAAAGAAATTTCTGGAATCTAGAAACTTTGTGTTGTAGCACTGAAAAGTCATAAAAAGGGCCGGAATACCATATAATTGCACAATAGACGATTTTTAGGGATTATTAAAGATTTATACAAAGTTATAAAGGTGTTCATATTCCTAAAAAAGATTGCACACCTTTTAAGTACCCCTATTCTACGACATGTCTGACTTGTTAAATATTCTAAATGTTTAATAAAGGACAAATTATGTTGAAAATTGACTCCAAGATCACTTGTATCGCATCTTCTTTCTAATGGGGTACCACATAACATGTAGCTGTACACGATGTTCATAGATTTTCTAGAAAATATAATAAAAAAAGATTTTTTTGGATTCAGGTCCAATCCCTTATGAAGCGACCATTCAGATATCCTATCCAAAGCTAACTTAAGTTCCCCAACATCTGACCAGCCTGACACAGAAGAAAAAATTTTTATATCATCTGCGTAAAGTAGAACCGAAACTTTGGTAGTCTCATTAACGGAGGAAACAATGGGAAGTAAATCTGCAATAAACAAATTAAAGAGCACAGGCCCAAGCGGTGAACCCTGAGGTACTCCGCTTAAAATTTTCCCAACTCTTGATTTACAGATAATATTGTTTATGAAAAAAGATCTATT
>JAHWFO010082655.1:248013-305185 GCA_023313115.1 Rhysida immarginata
AATTCTGTTCTGCCAATGATCTTATTCGTGATGAGCAGTTTGGTTTCCGTGCGGACCACTCCTGCCAAATGCAAATATGGCGGCTTGCTGTCGACGCAAAAAACTCTCTTAACAAGTCTCTATATGGTGGCATTATCTTTCTAGACATTTGCAAGGCCTTCGATCAAGTTTGGCATAATGGTGTCATCTATAAAATGATAAAATTTGGATTTCCAGATGACCTTATCATGCTGGTCCGCTCATTCCTCTCAGACAGGTCTTTTCGAGCTAAAATTGGTGACTCCCTCTCCCAATCATGTGTGGTTAAAGACGGTGTCCCACAGGGATCAGTTCTGGGACCAGCCTTGTTCAATTTTTTTATCCAGGACTTTCCAAAACCCGACAAGTGTAGACTTTACTTCTACGCTGATGATGCGGCCATCTTAACTTTTGCCCGTGTTCCTGCCCATGTCATCTCTCGCTTGCAGAAAGCGCTGCATCTCTACGAAAAATGGTTCAACAGATGGAGGCTGAAGTGCAAGGCTATGTTCTTCACAAACAAACGCAGAAACCCCGCAGGTTTGCTTACCCTGTATGGAAATAAGCTCGACTGGGTCAAAGAATATAAATACCTTGGTGTGGTGATCGATTCTAGGTTCACCTGGGATCAACATATTTCCTACGCGCTGAATAAGGCAAAGAGGGCCAAATTCAGTCTGATCGCGTTGCTTGGTTGTAACACTGCTCTTGACATTGATAACAAGCTGCTCATCTACAAAAATGATCATCCGCACGATCTTGCTTCATGGTATGCCAGCTTGGGCCTCTGTGTGCAAAACAAGGTGGAAGGAGCTGCAGACATTCCAAAATATTACTCTGAGAGCAATTGTGAAACTGGATCGTAGGGTAGCCAACAATAATGTCGTCCATGAGGATCTAGGAATGACGCATATTGGCAAGTTTGTACAGGATACGATAACGACTATGCTCCCGAAGATGCTTAATCACAGGAATCAGTTGGTGTCTGTAATTCACAACCCTTCTGACTACAGCTTAAAACAATGCTTGCCCAGCCATGTCCTGGAAGTTAACTTCGACGATGTCAGGAATGTTATCTTCCCCGATTTTTGGATAGCCTAGTTCGCCTTTGGCTCCCCCCCCCCTCTTTCTATGACAATCTTCAATCAACCTTTTTATCCCCAGAATGAGGGGAATATTCTTCAATCATCTTGAGGAGGACCTTTGGGGTTTTTTCAGGCTTCTCACCTACCTCAGTGTAATTCCCCTGGTCTATACATGTGACGAGTGAGTTTGGGAGCTCTGCTTCAGTACCACTCGCAATTGATTCTTCACTCCACTGCTCGATTTTCGAGTGGTGTTAGAGTTTCTCAGGAACATGCTGCCCAAGATGGAACATCATGAAAATACCCTGGTTGCTGGTATCCTGGACCACTCGCTCACTATCAGGAGTTCCCTCAGGTTTCGGAGACCCCGTCATATCTTGGATGTCAATTTCGAGAACATTAACAAGGCCGAGTTCCCCAACTACTGGATCTGCTAGATCCTAGTTTTTCGGACTCGCTATTCGTCAATCCACAATCCGATTCTCGTCCCTACCATGGAGGGACTCTTCTCTGGATGACTTAAAGAGGTTCATCAGGCATCTTTCCTACTTCAGTGTACCTCATTTGGTTTACTTTTTGGGCGAGCGTGTAAAGTGAGCTAAAGGCTGATCGACCACTCGTACTACTTTTTTCACTACACTGATCGATTGTCGACATTTTCAGTTTGTTGTACTTCGTTGGAAACTTCTTCATTGGAAACCTCTTCGTTGGAAGACTTGATAATTGTAACAATTTGTAAGTAGACTTCACAGTTTTTAGATAAAAATAATTTTGTAAATAATAAAAATAATTAATAATATCGGATTGTTTATAAAATAATATGAACAGGGTGACTAGCGACCGGGAAAAGTCAGGGAATTTTCCCCTACAAATTTAAATAATAATAACATGTAGAGGAGAGGGATGTGGGATAAAAGCCCCAAAATCCTAAAACCCCAACAGGCCAGCTTTATAATATGAAACTACATTTTTTTGTACGAAACTATATTTTATTGATATGAAAAATTATTTTAATGATCGAAAATTACGTTTTATTCATCGAAAAAAGCTGTATTATAAGAAAATGGTTAATCACTGTAAGACGATATATCAGAATTATTTAAGTATCTAGGATCACAAGCTGTGAAACATCAAAAAATTGAGAAATCTTAAGTTGAATGCAGTCCGAATAAGATACCTAACTTAAACTATATTCGTCCACATTTCTCAAATGACGCTTGGCCATTTCCCTGACCAAATTGTAATTTAAAAAAAAAAACATGTCTCTACAACAGCTTTTCAGACATAATTTTATAATTAATTATTATTATTATCAGTATTACGAGGCTTATTCAAGAATTTTGCCTCCTGGTCCGTAACTGGACAAATAAATTTATCAGATACAAAAAGAATTTTAAAAATCAGTTAACAGGGTTCGTACACATGATCAAAGATAAAATTCCATGACTTTTCCAAAACTTTTCAAGGCAATTCAATACTTTTTCCAAGACCATAATCTTTTATATTTTTAAGAACGCCGTGTATATTCGTACGGAAATTCCGTATCGGGAATGAAGACCACTATTCGTCCGCGAATTCGTGCGCATGCGCTCACAGCGGAATTCCGGATGAACAGCGCTAAAGCAAATCGTACGGAATTCCAATTGTTGCTCCGGCGTTTTTTTTACCACTCTCGGCGCTTCAGGCCTCACTCAATGAGGTTCATTGGTCACTGTTTTCCGTTACTTGAAGTCCCCCTCCGGGGGCAAGTTAATGATACATACCCCAACCTGTTTGGTTACCCCTCGGCCGCGTTAACTCGGTTACTCGTGTTATCAATGATGCTACAGCTTCCAGTACTTTCACTACTGATCGAAAGCGTCCTGAACATCTCGACCTCCCTACTTACATCAGGCGTCTCATACTCAAAAGAAAATTTCGATAGAAGGTTATGGCAGCGTAAACGACTTCCCTTCTTCAAGACGAAATACAACAAGCTAGCTCGCAAGGTCCAGGAAGAGGTTAAATCATTACGTAATCAAAGATGGAGCGAAAAGCTAAAGTCCCTGCCAGTCCAGGACAACTCGCTCTGGGGTACTGTAAGGGCTCTAAAAGGAAACAGACCCATCAACTTACCACCGCTGCTTACCGCAAATGGCAATGCTGTCACGGGTGATCAAGATAAAGCTCAACTGATCGCCGAATCCCTGGTTAAACAATTTACCACTCCTGGTGAGGATAACCCGGATAATTTCCCAAATATTCGTCTTGTCAACGATGAATGAATCGCATACGAGCTCACTCATCGTATTTCTACCTGTGAGGACACTATTGGTGTTCACGAAATCTCCGATGTCATCAAGCATCTTAAAAGCAGGAAAGCAGCAGGTATCGATTCCATCACTAATAGCACTCTCAAGAACTTACCTCCTAATGTTGTTGCGACTATCACCAGGGCCATGAATGACTGCTGGAGACATGGTTACTTTCCTGTCAAGTGGAAAGAGTCTGTAATCGTTACCATACCGAAGCCTGGTCTAAACCCTGCTCTCCCTGTCAGCTATAGGCCTATAAGCTTGTTACCTATGCTATCAAAAGTGTTTGAACGCATCATTCTTAAGAGATTTAACGACTTCTGTGTGGCTAACAATCTTGTTCGTGAAGAGCAATTCGGCTTTCGACCAGGTCACTCTTGGAGGTTTGTTGCAGATTTAAACACTCTTAACTGCGCTGAAGATGAAGGACCATCCCAATCCTCTGGTTGCATGTATTCTTGAGCACCCGCTTACCTTCAGAAGCCTTCTTAGACATCGCAGGCCACGTCACCTCCTGGACATCAATTTCGACATCCAAAAGGCGATATTTCCCGAATATTGGATCTCCTAGCTCCTCGTGTCCCTCGTCAATCAACAATCAACACTATCGTCCTGATAGGAAAGGACTCCATCTTATCCTCTGGATAACTTAACTAGGTTTCATCTGGCTTCTTGCCTAGTTCAGTGTACTTCCCCGTGGTTACTTTCTGGACGAGTATGGCAGTGACAGCGTTGCTTTCGGACCACTCGTTTCGTTTTACCTGCACTGTTCGATTGTCGACAACTTTCATAACTTCAGGATAATTCTCTAATATTCTATTTGCTTTTAGAGAATTATCCTTTTTTGCTTTGATAAAAGATAGTCTCTATCCGAAACGTCAGCTTTTTATTTTGATTTTGATTAATTATTTTTGTTTATTATATCTTATTTTTTATTTAATTTGTATTTTTAATTAATAACTATTATTTATTGTATTCCAGGGTTCTTGTGTCTCGTCCTTCTCTTAATATATATCCGTTCTTGATTGGTTTTCCGTGATGACGAATAATAATCGGAGGAATGTAAATAACTCCCTTTTCATGGGTGACATTGCTTTGGGAATAACCAAGCTTAGCTTTGTTACCTCGTAGGGCTACAGAGACACCATTTTTGTTATCGACAGTGGACTGAATGTTGTCTATCCTAACACCACCTTTGTTTCTTTTATTCTGCGCAATACGCCAGTTACTTCCATCACTTTCAGCAGAATCATTTTCGTGCCTTCTTTTGACGCTAGTTTGTAGTGAGGAGTTTCCTTCGTTGACTGCTTCCAGGCAAGTAGAAACATTTTCATTATTATCTATTGGATCAGGATTTACCACTATTATGGGCGAATCAGAAGTAATGGGAGAACCCTTAAACTCCTTGATAATATTGCCAAGGTTAGCAAAGCCATTGGCTGCCTCTAAGCTAGCACTCTGAATATCACTTTTTAAACTATCAATTTTACTACCAAGTTCCTTAGACAGCGCTTCCACCCTTGATTCTAACTCTAGATATTTGTTGTTCAGTTCAGTACGTAATGCCTCAAGTTGTCCGTTAATAATAATGTCAAATGCCAGAAATCTCGGATCCTTACACGCATCTTTGTAGGCCAGTTCACAAGGTAACAGCATACTTAACGGTACATGAAGGAGATTTTGACGCAGCGCCTGATGTCATCATGAAGCAGGTGTGGTGCTGGGTTTTGCCGTCCTTAGAAGGACGCACCTACTCAGAACGACTCAGTTTAAAAGACTTAAAAAAGTCCTACCTTTTTAGTCCTCTTGGAGAATCCACCGATGCACTGAAAGTCGTCCAGACTGCAATAGGTACGTCGTCGTCCGTCGAGTGGTAGAATCGTCGTTCAGTAGCAGCAGTAGTGTGTGTGTCCAGCCGCCACTGTTCCAGGGAGTCTAGGCTGAACTCATCGACAGGCTGTCGATCTCGACAAAATCTAACCGAAGATAAATGGCATATTACACATTTATACACAAGTTTACACTCCTATGGCTAGATGATATACACACATTTACACATAATATCTGTAGACACACTATATTATTATTTACACAGTTCAAGTTTCGTAGCACAAGAGAGTACTTCATGTATGTAAATATTTTTAAACAAGTTTTTGTTAATATTTTTAGAAAATGTGTATTCTTGAGCTATGTATATTTAGCCTGCAGAGCGGAAACGAAGGAAAAAAGATTTTAATAAGAAATCTGTTACTAAATTCTGAAATAGCGATCGCCAAGTGCATAGTCGACTGCTCTTGAATTGTAGACAAGAATAAGGCAGTTGTCGATGGTCAAAGTCTACACTAGACGTTGTAGAGTCTGTACACTGTAGACAAGTCGTGTTCATGCTAGCTCGAATCGACAAATGCGCCATTAATCACGTGACCATCGACACTTGTCGATGAGCTCAGCCTAGACCCCCAGAATCGACAATCGAACAGTGTAGTGAAAAGAAAGACGCGAGTGGTCCAGGAGCCAAGCTCACTTTGCACGCTCGCCCAATGAGTAAACCAGAGGAGGTACACTGAACTGGGAGAGAAGCCTGATGAACCTCTTTAGTCCTCCAGACAATAAGTCCCAAGAAGGGACGAGAGTCAGATTGTAGATTGACGAATAGAGTCCCCAAAAATCAGCAGGATCTAAAAGATCCAATAGTTGGGGAAGACGGCCTTGTTAACGTCATCAAAGCAGACATCCAGGATATGGCGGGGTCTTCGAAACCTGAGGGGACCCTTAACAGCGAGTGGGTGGTCCAGGATACCAGAAACCAGGGTGTTTTCATGATTCTCCATCTTGGGTAGCATGTTCTTCATAAGAGTCTGGACAAAGGTGCCTATGTGGGTCATCCCCAAATCCTCATAGATAGAGTGGTTGTTGGCAACTCTTCTGTCAAGTTGGGCAATGGACCGGAGAGCAACAATTTGGAAGGTCTGGGGATCCTTCCACCTAGATTTGCAAATAGAAGCCCAAGCAGGCATTCCATGAAGTAAAATAGTACGAATCACAACCTTGTATATCAAGAGTTTGTTATCCACACCAAGAGCGCTGTTTCGCCCCAGAAGTGCAATCAAACTGAACCTCGCTTTCTTTGCTTTGTTGAGCGCGTATTGGATTTGGTCATTCCAATTTAGTTCCAGAATAGAATTCTTGGCCCATATATCGACAATCGACAATCGAACAGTGAAGTATACATTTGTTAGGATGGGACGAAATCAGCGCTTTCACAAAGCTCATCCAACCAGAATAAACTCCAAATGAAATACACTGAGGTAGTCAAGAAGCCTAACCAACCCAAGTGGTCTTCCATATTATACAAAAAAGAAAATAAGATTGACGATTGTCAGAAACGAAAAAAAAAATAGAAGGAGAAATAAGATTATCACATCTTCCAGTAGTCTGGGAAAGAGACGTTGCTAATATCTTCAAAATTGATGTCAAGAACGTGCCTCGGTTTACGATACTTCGTATGCCAGTTCATATTCATTGAGTTCTTCAGTATCCCTTTCACAAGCTTATTGTCGTGAGTCTTCATCTTCTGTATCATAATCAAAAGGAGATCCTGTATAAACTTTCCGATATGGGCCATGTTTAAATCCAAGTGGATGGATTGGTTTTTCACCGTCCTACTGTCCAGCTGGGCAATGGTCCTCAGGGTAACATTCTGGAATGACTGTAGTTCACTCCATCTGGTTTTACAGACAGTCGCCCACGCAGGCATGCCATAGAGGAGTATGGTCCGGATAATCGATTTGTACAGAAGTAGCTTGTTGTCAATGCTGAGGGCGCTGTTGCGACCCATGAGAGCTATGATACTGTACTTAGCCCTCTTCGCTTTATTCAGAGCATAGGACATATGCTGGTTCCATGAGAGTCTTGAGTCAATGATAACTCCCAGATACTTGTAGTTGTCCACCCAGTCCAGTTTCTTATTGAACAGAACAAGAGAATCTGGGGGATGCTTGAGCTTCCTATTGAGGTACAAAGCCTTGCACTTTCCGACGTTAAGGTTCAACTTCCAGCAGTTAAACCAGTCTTCGAACTGCTTCAAGGCGCACTGCAGCCGAGTGATAACGTGAGCCGGCTGGTGTGCCCATGTCATAATGGCAGTGTCATCCGCATAAAAATACAGATTACAATTATCGGGTTTCGGGAAATCATGTACAAAGTAATTAAAAAGCACAGGCCCGAGGACAGAACCCTGAGGGACACCGGCCTTTACAACACGGGGTGTGGAAAGATCTTCTCCAACTTTGGCTTGATAGGATCTGCCGTCAAGAAAGGACTTCACCATCAAAATCAAATCGGCAGGGAACCCGTCTCTGATCATTTTGTAGACAAGGCCCTTATGCCACACTTGGTCAAAAGCTTTACTGACATCGAGAAATACCACCCCACAGTACCTGGATAGGTTCAGGGGGATGCTCAGGTCTTCAACGAGCCTCCATATCTGCATCGGACAAGAGTGGGCAGCACGAAAGCCAAACTGCTCTTCCCGAAAAAGGTCATTTGCTAGACAGTGATCTTGGAATCTGACGAGGATCGTTCTCTCCAACACCTTGGACATCGTGGGTAGCAGGCTAATAGGTCGGTAACTCGCCGGAATTGCAGGATTTTGCCCCTGCTTGGGGATACTCAACACAATAGATTTCTTCCAGGAAACAGGGAAATAAGAAAATTTCCATCAGTCGCTAATGATATTGGTGAGAAAGTCAATAAATAATAAATTATGCGGGGTATATAAGGGTACGGGGTATATTCGCCAAAATACGGTAATCGATTAACCATGATTAATCGCCAACCCTACGATACACAATATTCCAACACGAGCGAAGCCAGGAGCAACTGGGAGCAAAGGAAGGTCCATTATTAAGCACCGAAAGGTGCTTTATACTATCAGTGTGAGGAAACGTGTCTGTCCGTAACTCTAACTCCTCCAAGGCTATGAAAGATTTTCAAAATCTGTTTTCGTCAGTCGATGAGTATGGTTCATGGCACGAACCAATCACAAATATCTATACTCTTTTCAACGAAAGAAAAACTGGGTGTGTCCAGTTAAATTTCCAATTTCAATTGTTAAACATTGTTAATTTTATTTAGCAACAATGTCTAACAATAGAAATTGGGAATTTAATTAGACACGCCCAGTTTTTCTTTCGTTGAACAGAGTATAAATCGGTGCACAAATGGTACCTTCACGACCTCACCCAGCAATGAAGATATAGTAATACATCAAACTAATCGTAATGACGAATAGGAGCAGTTATTAATTACTATTTTCGCCAATTGATAAATATGGTTCCACGAATGAACCATTTTGAAAATGGTTGTAATTGATACAATGGCACGTGCTCTAATGGTATCCTTATGACACCATCAAAAATTTTCAATGTGTAACCTTATACCCTTGACCGTCAATATTCTACTCAGTAGGCGCCAAAGTAAATGGACACTCCTCGAGCTTCACGTTGGGGCGACAATGTAACTTATGTCGTTGATTTTAAAATTTTACACAATGGGTGCCAATGCAACCACAATCAGTCTGATTGGACCCCCCCCCCCCTTTTCTTACAAATCAAAACCAGAATCCAATCAAATGAATTCAAAGACGGCTAGCTCAACAAAATTGCTCAAACAAAATCAATATGCATAATCAAGGACATAGGTTTGGTTCTTTTTTAAAATGGCAGGCTGTGACTTGTTTATTTCAATAAGGAAAGCAAGGATTGGAATCAAATAAATGTCTTTTATTCAAAATTAAATAGATTACCAATGAGATACAAAATTAAATAAAGTCTTAAATCTAAGTAAAAAGAAAGTAGATAGATCTTATCGTAAAGAAGAAAGTTAATATTAATATTCCCAAGTACTTATAACTAAGATAACATGCAAAATGTGAATAAATGTCAATAAAAATCAATTGCTCTGAGGAAAGAGATAGTATTAATTAAAACTCAATTCAAAGAAAGTTCTCTCAAATAGTTCTGTATTATACCTTTCTTTTGTCATGACAATCAAAATAAATCTTACGCATTTAGTTTCAATCTACTTACAGATGCGTAGTTTCAGACACCTGCAGACTTGTGATCACTTTTAATCCAATTTTATGCACAAAAACACCTTTTGTGTTAAACAGGCCATAAAACATATCACTTATCACTCTGAAGCACAGAAAACACACCTGAAGATAATCCGGATCGATTAGTGAGTGAGTCCACTGGAAGTCTCATAGTGTCCCCACTAAGTTCAACAGAAGATCTCAAATATGTAGTTGTCTTCTTCTCTCAATGTCGGGTTCCTAATTATGCCTGTCGCTTGACGAAAATCGCGTTGCTCGCTTCCATTTGCTCTGAAGAATGTCGGGTTTCAATTTCCATATTTCTGATTCTAATCATGAATGACGACTCTGAAGAATATCAATTGCATACAGGTTCCATTTCAATAACACTATTTCGGGAGTCTCTATATTATAATGTCAAAATACTTAATCGGGAGTCTCTTTATCATAATGTCAACTGATGAGTGATGAGCCTCTACAAGCCTAGATTTCAGGAGGAAAGAGCCACCAGGGGTGCGTTGTTCGACTTGCGAGCGCGCTTTCAGTGACGTCAATTTTGCCTGCAACGTCACCACTTCGCTCGCAAATTCAAGAGTGCCGTTGTTGGACAGCGGAAAAGCGCAGTCGACCTAGTGAGAAGTGCGCGCTCAGAAAAGCGATTTCTTTGGGCGCTCTAACACAAGCGCGCGACACTAGCGCCTGAGCTTCCTGAATTTCACACGCAGTTCATACGAAATCAAGATGGCACGCTTCTACAGCTATCCATTTCCGAAAGCAATATAAAATTCATTAGGAACATGTCACTTGTGATAATTATTCAGTTAATTTCAACGGATTATCAGTTCTCTTTGTCGAGGCATTATTTTTTGACTTTGTCTGCATTTGTACAGCGGATTCCAACAGCGGTGTCCGCCTCAAGCCCCGGAGTCGTGGCGAAGGTTACGGCCTGTTTCACCGCCGTTTTCCCGAGTCACTTTAACCGCCGGTCTATCGTAAATTTAGCTATTTTTTTTTTAATTTAATAAAAATTCAATAAACGCTTTATTAAACAATAGAACTCCAAAATGCCTTCTTGTAATATTTCAAACTTAAACTCAAATTTATATATTCTTTATATTAGTTAAATAAATAAACAAATTAAATGATTTTATGAACTATTATCAGATTTTATTTTTTATAATTGACATAACGTTAAATATGTAGTTAAAATGATTATTTATTTTAAAATCTTTTATACTAAATCGTCTAAATTTAAGCTTTTGTTTTTTTTTTATTTAATTCATTTATTTTCAAACACAAGAATGAAAGAAGGAGTACATCAAACAAGGCTTAGCTTTAACAAAGGAGACCCCTGATACATAAACAAATTCAACAAAATGAAAACAGAAAAGACAAAAAAAAAAAAAAAAAATGAAAACGCAAACAAACTAAAAAACTATTTGTTAAAAATTAATATACTATATTAAAATTTTGATATCTATTTTTTAGCTAATAATTTAAAATGCATATAATTATCTACCTTTTTTAAATGTACTGGAAGTTTATTCCAAATGGAAATCATGCGATTTGTAATCGTATATCTACCAATATTTTTCTATGATTTTACTATTCTTAAATTATTTTTAAATCTTGTATTATATTTATGAAAATCTAAATTTTTATTAAAAATACAACCTCTAAAATATATATTCTTTATACATTTGAGTACTTAAAGCTAAAACATGGAAGTTGTTTTAAAGTTAAAATATTATTATTCTCAAAATATGAATCTGTAATCGAAGTATAAAATGATAATTTATATAAAACTCTCATAAATCGATTTAAAAGTTTCATTAAAATATATAGAAAAGAGGTTGAGGCATCTCCCCAGCAAATATTAACATATGAACTACATGTATAATATTATGCTTAAACAAGCCTTAAAAGTTAACCGATTTCTCTTTCTTCTAATTATGCCTATAGTTGGTGCAATCTTCTTTATTATTTCAGTTATGTATAACCCCCATTTCAAATTCTCAGTAAACAAAATTCCTAAGATTTTCAATTTAGAACTTGCACAACAGATTTCTTTTTGTTTTTTTTATTTTAAATTGACATTCATTTTTAAAAAATTAAAACAGTTGTTGATATGTATATGAAAAAAAAAAATAAAAAAGGACCCTTGACTGATATAGCATAATTTTAAAATGCATTTTAATAACAACGAAATATATTTATTATTCATTAAAAATTCATAAAATTAATAAAATTCATAAATTGATCAATGCAATATTATTATCATTAATAATCATGCTTATTACGGATTACTAAGAAAGCGGACAATGAACAATTAAAAAATAAAATACTAAACATTATGTTCCTTTTATTTTGACATTCTTTTTATTTTTGCCCGTCCGTTGGCAGTTGAGTACGCTGCCGCTGTTTCTCTCCCGGGTTCAATTTCCCGCGTGGAAGTTTCCATAGGGAGAAGTACGTGGAAAAAGAACAAATACAAATAAAAACCACGCGGTTTCGACGTTTCTGCGCACACTCAGTCTCCCTACTACTCGATAAGTCTCGATGAGCCATGCAATGACTAATCGCTAAGCGCTTTCGGTTCGCCTCCCCCTCCAACTCTGTACAAGCGGTGGCTTAAAAGTCAGTTGTTCGACTCCAAGGAGAAGCGCGCTCGGATTGACGTCGCGTTCGGGCGAGCGAAAGCGCGACTCACAAGAACGCTTTCCCTCAATGTCGAACAACGCACCCCAGATCGCATTAACAGACTACGGAGGTTACGCAGCCGCCGTGGCGCATCTCGCTTGACCCTCCTCCCTCAATCAGTCGACGGAGAGAGCGTTCAGCTTCCCCTCGACTGCCTGCTTGCCTAACCCATGTCAACTCATTCTTCCACATTTCTTTTGATGAGCCTGCACATCCCTTAAGTTGTATTAAGAAATTAGCCTAACTACTTGGCCAACTGTGGAGTTTACACAGCAGCGTTTTTCGCCAATGCTATTCCCAATCAATTTCCATTAAGCCTTATGTTCCACTCGAGAGGAGAAAGCGTGCAGCCTTCCTCTGCCGGCTCCTTGACAGGACCCATAAGTTTCGATTTCCCACATTCGTTTTTATGCTCAATGAACGTCCGGTCTCCCTTCCCCTTTCACAATTTACAAGTTCCCAAAGTGAACAAATCACGAAAACTAGAATGATTTCAAACACTATATGAAATCCATAACACAAACAAATCTTAAAAAGAATCAACATGTTTATTTATCGAGGAATCCAATGACCAATATCTACAATATTTACTTAAACTCCAAAAGAATGTCTCTTCCTGTCATTGCTCCACCCCTCCTGCTATTTCTTAATCGATTGCCTTCGATTAATATCCAAATTTATAATCCTGAATTATCTTAACTTAATAAATCACTACTTCAAAAACAATTATATTACTTTATTCTCGCAAAACAACTGAATAATACCTTCTATTATTCCTGTGACCAAGTTTATTATAAAATGAATACACCACTAAACACGTGATAACGTCACAAATGATAAGATATGGCATGTAATATATCAAACAACTTGGAATGATGTGTCATGAATGAATATAACGTAAAATTAATGATAATTCAAATTGGTTCAAAGATACGTGGTTTAATGGTATCATTATGGTCCATTAGAAACTTTCAATGTTAATATAGGGCAGCTGAAAAAGATGGTTCTGCGAATGGTTTAGTTTAGCCTTTCGGTACTTGGTTATGTCTCATTCCTTAATGGTTTATTGATTTTAGTTTCTCTTATGTCGTGGAGAAGAAAATAGCTTTTAGATGAGTTTATTTATTAGTCTACAGCAATTTTTACGTATAAATGTCAAAATTACCCCGTGAAAAATGATACCAAAATGCATAACAAAAGTAAAAATAATAACATCCAGTTGTCAAGAAGAACTGATATACCGAAAAAGGTCTTGTTTCTCATTAGCCCGATAAATTTGTTGTGGTTTTCTAAGAAAAGCTCTTGTTGACCATGATGAAAATCTAAAACACCTTCTTCCCTTGTTTTTTGTTACTGCAGTGCGTAGGAGGATGAAGGAGCAACTTAAAGAATATTGATTTCAAAATAATCCAATCAACTTAAAATGTTTCCACGATCAACCATCAGTGAAATAAATAATCAAAGGTCAAACCATTCTTCTCAGGAAGGGGAGTTTTCAAAATCTCATATTGGTCCACAGAACTTTTTTTTAATAAATATTCATTTGGATAAGTAGATTCAATTATTGCTAAAATTTTTCATTTAGTGACAAACACTCTATTTCCTTTATCCTTGACGAAATCAAAATTTGAAAACAGAACTTCCTTCACTTTACGCAGCTTTGTCATAACTGAATAACACATCTTTATACCATTTCAACCAAAAAAATATGACAATGGCACAAGACAGAATCATATTGTTGCAAAGCAGCCCCTTTTCCCTATTTATACACTGCTGGCAAAAAAATGCACCACCTAGAAGGAATGGGTCGATTGACGGCATGTAGCATTGGCGGCATACAAGAAATAATTCAAATCGCAAGACAATACGTCCAGAAGAAAGTTGTGCAGGCTGGCTCCCATGCCCCTCCTGGAGAAGAATGGATCCTACCATTTTTGCATGAAATCGTCAGTTTGGCATCTGCATTGTACTGAACCAGTTGACTGCAAGTGTGGTGAAACAACTGCAATGCCCCGCACACGATCGCCACACATCTGAGGCGTTGCAGCCCTATAGTTCAAAGATGAAAAACTGCATTTCGACAATGAAAGATTTGCACCTTGCGACTTTCACCACTTCCCAAAGAAGAAAGAGCACCTTAAGGGACATGAGTTGCGTTCTGACGACGAGGTGAAAGATGACAAGCCCGGAATTTAAGCCAGCATGTAAATTATGCACATAACTCATTTGAATGATAGAAAACATTTCTGTTATCATAAACAAAAAAATTATTTTTGGCCAGGGTTTGAGCTATTTCGGACCACTGTGCGGCAACTGGTTTGACATTTATGACGTTAGGGCATAAATTAACCAGTCAGAGGACGGACGTGTCTCTATCAAAATCAAGGTCGGACGTGGATGTAGCCACTACGTTTATCGTATGTTATATACCAGTAGTTGGGGGAGGGGGGAGGGAGGAATATGTTCCGTGTTCGGAGTTCTAATATTGACGACTAGGAATTATTGTGATTACTTTTGATTTGAAAGGAGTATAAAAAATGACATGCAAGATTGTCTGAAAAAATTGATTGCAACCCTTTTACACTCAACTGCTTCTTAAAGGATAGCTACACATAATACTTTTATGTGTCAGAATAAATGATTAAAAATAAAGTCAGTAGACAAATTAAACAGAGTATGGTTGGATTTTTGTATTTTATTATGTGTTTAAAATCCTGTGATCAGAGTTTTCCTTTGTCTTAACTCAAACTTTTTTCCCTTTTCTTGATCATTTCAGATTATGGGATGATGGAGTGATTGATCCAATAGACACACGTAAAGTTTTGGGCATCAGCTTGAATTCACCAATAAATCAAGGAAAATTTGGAATATTTCGGATGTAAATAAAACAAATGTTATACAGTTGCCAGTGAAGAAAGAACTGGGCATATATGGATAAACACCATTGTAAACAAAATATGAAATGTAATGAAGAATAAATCTCATTTTGTAAAAGTGCACTTTTTTTTTCTTTCTATTTTTAAATTCTAATATTGTGTTTAAAATTTTTTCTGCATTTAAGAATTTATTCCTTCATCTGTAATGACATTTTATCATTATTGAATGGACTATTCATATATTGAAAAAAAAAATTTCTCTTTCAATATATGTAACATTTTTTTTCTCTCTACCACTGAGCTTAAGTTTGTTCCACGAAGAACTACAAAGCTTATATTGAATATTTTAAACTCCTCTTCGTCCATCTCATTCCACCAATCACGTCCATTGGCCTCTGCTCTCCATGGAAGACTTTCCATCAGATTTTAGTAGATAGCTTCAGAAATTTCTTCCAGTCTTCCCAAAGAGCTTTGATGAATTCAGCCACACATTGGATTATGTGACCTAGTCTGTAATCATCACTCCAGCTCATTCTATACGTTTCCAATGGATTTATATTGTATGTAGGCCAGTCCATTTCTTCAATCCTTGTGTCTCAAATCATTGCAGCAAACGCCTTGGTTTATGACAAGAAGCAGCAATTTTGTACAGGAAGTTCCTATTCCACCTGTTGCCACAATGTTAGCAATTCAAAATCTCAAATGCCTAGCTATGTTGGGGGAGGCCGTGGTCTAGTGGGATTTCACAGAGCAAGCTGGGTCTGCGAAGTTAAGCAGCACTCGGCGTGGCTAATCACTGTGTGGGGATTGTTATAATCTAGATTACGATAAATTCTAATCTAGGTCACGATGTACCAAAGATAATGCTAAAGTAATATACTCAATTATATTTTAATCCAGATTATAAAGCACCTCTAGGATGATTAGGAAAGAACATCCCAATTTCAATTTTTAATTAATCATCTATCACATCTTTAAAGCATATTGATGAATTCCAATTAAACTAGGATAAAAGTTTTAATAGAAAGGAAAACATCCGAACCCAGTTTACTGGCTATGAATTAAATCTCATTTTCCATGTATTAACAATTAAATGCAAATTCAAAAACCAATCCCTTTTTTTAGATTAAGTCAAGAGACGAAACAATCTTCCCATTTAAACAGTTATTAGCTAATTCTAATATTACAAAGCGTTATGTTGTGATCGCAATATCCCAGTTTAATAAAACAAATTTTCTTAGAATAGTTCAAACATTTAATAGGCACATTATATTGAAAGTAATTACTGATTTAAGATTCGGGATAAAAGACAAAATTTCATTATATAAATGACTGTAGAAAAGTCAGAGAAAAGTTTAAACGTAATAAATAAAAACAATGGCAATCATTACATAGAAATTGATAAATATTAAACAGTGGTCTTTAAGTTATGTTCCTATTTTTTAAACAAGTATGTATTTGTAAATATATAGTTTAACAAAGAAACTGTTCCCTAAGTGGATGCCCCCTTACCGTGGGTCAGGGGTTTGGGTGCTTCAGGGATTCTGTGAGCTATGCTGGTCGTAGCACTGCTACTTTAGAGTCACCCTTACCAGAAAGGTCATGGTTGAGAAGTGAGACGAAGAGTATCCAAACAAACATATATCTCATGATGTCGACGAACGAGAGAATTCATACTGCATTGGATGTGGCTCAGGTTAAAGTCACCCGCGTTCGGGAGTTACGCAGAGGCTCTCGTTCGAAAAATAGTCGACAGTCTCCCGGATGTTATCTCGGAGCAATGCCTCCGAGAAGCCACACCAGTGTACTCGCTATGCGCTTGGGGAAACGGTCGGGGGTAGCGCATGCGTAGGAGGAAAAACGGGTAAAGCGACAACGGAATCGGGTGCTGTCAATCGACACTTGGAACGTATTCTCCATGACAGGAAAGGAATCAGAGTTAGTGGAGGAAGCCAAACGATATCGACTGGTTATCATAGGTATTACCTCTACGAAACGTCCGGGTTCTGGAACTGTGGACTTAGAAGGAGGATGGAAGCTCTTCTACTCAGGTGTAGACCCTAACATAACTGCCCAGGCGGGAGTGGGGATACTCAAGTACCCGGCTGACAGATTATGTTGCAGATTGGCCCCCCCTTAGGTGGAAGACTGTGTCTCCTGAGGCTTCAGATAGAGAAACGGTCTTTCTCTCTCTCTAATGGTTGCATATACTCCGAATGCAGTCACAGAGTACCCACTCATTCTATACCCAGTCTCAGCTTTAGCTGAAAGTGACGTCACGAGTGAAGCAGTTACAGTTCGTTTGCATGAACAAATAGTTCGAATAACAGAAGACAGAGAAACCACTAATCCACATAATGAATTTATTCTGATGAATACGTATTTCGGCAGCCAAGCTGCCTTCTTCAGCATCCAAGGGAAGCTCTGATCATATCTTTAAGTTATGTTCCTATTTTTAGTTATGATTTAAGGCCTGGGAGAAGTTCGGGGAGAAATTGGAGACAGACTATGGTTCGGCAAACAAGGTATTCTGGCAGACCGTTACCGCCTCCGTGGAAAGAAATCTCTTTCATCACAAACTATTAAGAGTTCAGATGGGAGGCTTCTGAAAACGGGGGAGAGCGTATTGCATAAGTGGAAGGAATACTTTGCATCTCTTCTTAATCCGGTGAACAACAACTGAGGCACATGATGTGCACCTTGGAGCGGTAAATAGTCACGGTAGTATCACCGAAGCAGAAATCAGATAGGCAATTAAGTCCCTGAAGACTGGCAAAGCTGTAGGTGATGATGAAATCCGGTCCGAGATGTTAAAGGCCTTAAATCAGGATGGCATCCCGCAGCTGACTCGGGTGTGTCAGGTTGCTTGGATATCTGGCCAGGCCCCTAAGCAATGGCAGACAGGAATTGTGATCCCTATCCTCAAAAAGGGAGATCAGAGAGATTGCAACAACTATAGAGGCATCTCTTTGCTCAGCATTCCTGGGAAAGTGTACGCTAAGTGTCTGGAGAAGAGAAGTCGGGAAATAGTCGACTCCAAACTGTTGGGGGAGCAGTGCGGTTTCCGACCTGGCCGAAGCACGACGGATCACATCTTTGCTCTAAGGGGCAAATCTTTGAGAAATCCTGAGATGTCTACGCTTGTTTTGTGGACCTCGAAAAAGCATATGACAGAGTTCCTCGGGAGAAGCTCTGGGAAGTGTTGCAAGAGTATGGAGTGGATGGGCAATTACTAGTTGCTATCATGTCTCTGTACGAAAGTCTGAGATGTGTGTTCGGATAAATGGCATTAAGTCAAGGCCGTTCACCGTGGGTGTTGGACTCCGCCAAGGGTGCGTACTGGCGCCCCTCTTATGCATTATCTTTATGGACTGGATAGACAGGGGCAGCCGAGGTTGCTCTTTGCTGACGACCTTGTCCTCCTTGGGTCTTCTCGTACTAACCTTCAGCATGCACTAGACCAGTTTGCAGCCAAATGTGAAGAAGCTGGGATGAAGATCAGTGTGGCTAAGACTGAGGTTCTGGTCCTTTCAAGACAGCCTGCTCAGTGCGCTCTCCATGTTAAGGGTTCTCATTCAGCAACTTCGCGGAGTGAAGCGTTTTCCCCAATCCAGGTGTTTTCTAGGCGTCACAAAGCCGCGCGTGTTAAAATGCGGAGCCGTTTCACATTCAGCGGGAAACGAAGCGAACTTCCTTCTCTTCTTTCAGCTTGCTTCCTCCTCATCCCCCCAGCTAGGCGAACTCCGCTCTGATTGGATGTTCGATGAGTCGTTCTTTCATCCAGTCTCTGTTGCTTTATATATCGTGATAACATAGTTTTCTTGGCATCGTGTACATGTATAAATTACATTTTTTTATTAGGTAAAATGACAGAAAAAGAGGTACACGTGCACAGAAAAAACGCTATCGGCGAATTTCAATATGGCCGACTTGACTGGCGGAAATGGGTTAGAAACAATTGCTAAGGATTCTGGGACTGGAGAGATACCCTCTCGTAGCTGATTGGCTGCGCATTAGGAGCAACTTCTAAAAATTAGGGTCGGACTGGCTATCAGAGGCCCGGAGGGGATCTCAAAATAATCTCTTATGAGTTGGAAGGAACCAGGGCCAAGGGGGCTTGAGGCAGGGGGGGGGGGGCCCGGGGTGCATTCGCACCCCTTTGAATATGGCCAGTCCGACACTGTCCAACACAGTTGGAATTCGAAAACCCGCGCCGTTGTCGGCTCTAACCCGCTTTCCGTCGCGAATTCACTGAATGTGAAACGGCTCTGGCAACCAAAATCGCATCCAATGCGCCAGATACGGCGAATTCGACGCGAAATCGCTGAATGTGAACCGCCCTTTAGGGGAGCCCCATTGAGACAGGTGGAGAAGTTCAAGTATCTCGGGATTGTATTCACGAGTGATGGGCGGCAGGAGAAAGAATTGGATGCTCAGATCGGTGCAGCAAGCTGTGTCAAACTTGAACTGTGGTGATCCGTGGTAACGAAACGCGACCTGGGTATCAAAGCCAAGCTCTCCGTCTTCAAATCTATCTTTGTCACCATTCTCACCTATGGTCATGAGGCTTGGGTAATGACCGAAAGAGTGCGATCGCGGATACAAGCGGGCGAAATGAGATTTCTGAGAGGTGTGGCAGGTATTACCCTACTAGATAGAGTGCACAGCAGCACAATAAGGGGGTCTTTAGGTGTTGAGCCGCTGCTTCTCCGCATTGAGAGATCTCAGTTGCGCTAATATGGCCACGTGATACGGATGCCAATGCAAACTGGTCTTCCTAGGCAGCTGTTATATTCCAAGCCGGTGGGTAAGAGACCAAGGGGTCGGCCTAGAACCAGGTGGCTAGACTACATGGAGAATCTGGGTTCGAGTCGCTTGGGTATTACCAGGGAGGACATGCGCCTGATGGCGGAAGATCGCGATCGCTGGAGATCCTCCATAGGGCTGCTGCCCCCGCGACCCTAACGGATAAGCGAGTTTGAAAAGTAAGTAAGTAAGTAAGTATTTATTACCCAAATTCGCTTGAATAAATGGCCAGCGGAGCTATTCTCGCAATATTTGTTAAGTATTCATGAACGTCGTAAAGAATAAATATTTACTTGTTAATTCTGATGTCTAAATTCTTCCCCATTGCATGAATTAAAATTTTTCAGAAGTCAAGGTTAAAGTATGAATTTCTGAGTTATCGTGAAATTTCAGAAACCTTGATGATGTACTGTTTTTTTTTCTGACAGTCTAATAAATGGAAAATTTTTTTAAATACCCACCAATGTTTATTGACTTGATTTATTTTGTTTAGATTATCATTAAAGATTTCTGAAATTTCACGACGATTCAAAACTTTCTACTTTAATCTTGATTTCCGAAAACGTTTATGCATGCAATTCGTCTATTTTCTGAAATTTAAAACTACATTGCTCCAAGAATTCTACTAACCAAATTCCTCAAAACGACATACATTCCCGAAAAGACACATTTTAACGGAATAAGGTAGGGCTTACTCACAAAGTCTGTCTGTCTGTGTGTATATTGGCGATAATTTCTACAACCGCGAAACCAAAGGGCATCAAATTTTTCATGGTGCTTTAACATAGCCTGGGAAAGGTTTTTCGCTACTTTTCCATGAATTTCAGGGATTTATTCTCATACTATATTCATAGAGATATAAAGGTTTCTTTAAAAAAAATTGAAAGTTTTTTTTTGTTTCTAACATGCAGGGTTTTCAACCCAATGCAATGCCATTTTCAGGAAACTTGACAAACTAGAGTAGAGACAACGCCCTGCAATTAGAATATTAAAATATTAAATATTTGATGAATTATAAGCATTTTTGCTCTCAGGGGAATTTTTTTTCGTTTTTGTAAATATTACAATTGGCGCTCAGATTAATGCATAAATGAATTTTTTATTCATCGAAATAATCTCCATCATTATCAACAACCTTCTCCCAACGAGATACTAAATCATAAATCCCTTTTTTATGAAAAAAAAAAAATCACGAGTTTTACAGTTGAAAAACACCCAGTTCATGTTTTAGCTCTTCTTCTGTCTTGAAGCACTTGTTTCTCAAGTGGTTATCGAGAGATCGGAAAAGGTGCTAATCTGTTGGATAGATAGTCGGAGAGTACGGTGGATGAGGTAACACTTCCCAAGCAAGTTAGTTTATTGCCTGACGGGTCAGCTTTGCCGTATGCGGACGTGCGTTGTCATGAAGATAAACAAGAGCTGGCTGTTTTTGCTTGATTTTTTCATCTGTACGTTGAAGCTGACCAACATACACGTCTGCTGTAATTGTGTGTCCTGGATTTTGGAGCTCATAATGGACTATACCAGCTGTTGTCCACCAAACACTCAAGAGAATCTTCAAGACGCTCATCACCAGTTGTAAATTTTTTGAACCAATTCTGTGCCGTCCGTTCGGTGACAGAATCATCACCGAATGCTGTACAAATGTTACCAGCAGCCTACGCTGCTTTATGGCCAAGTTTAAATTCATACAATAGGGCTCGAATTATTGGTGAAGTAGGTGCCATTTCAGACGTTTTTTCAAAATAAAATTGAATGTTTTCACTTAGACAAGCAAGTGCAAAAGAATGAACAATCATTTCTCTTTAATGTATAAAAAATTTGCATTATTCAAATCATCCTACGAGAGAATTGTAACCATTCAAAAAAGTAAGGGTAAAGAAATGAAAATACTTTCCCCTGGACTGATATACCGTGTGTCTCAAAAGTCGCGTGCCATATAAAAAGTGTAACTTTGGCAATCACATCGGCTCGGCGGTCTCCATTTGTGGCTGTTTTTGGTCGACCACTGCGTTTGGCGTCGAGTACCATGTACATTGTTTTAAATTTCTTCAACTGTCTGTCCACAGTTTGATAAGAGGGCTTGGGAATATCAGGGTGCCGGCGATGAAATTCGTCTGCAGCTTCTCGAGATGTTCTGTGGTGATCTCCGCAAAGAAGTATCAGCTCTACACGTTGTTCCGATGTCAGCATTTTTCCTCTACTTTACTACTTCACCTACATAATCAAAGCAACCAATTAATCCATTTGGTACGCGACTTTTGAGACACACGGTATAATGTTTAATTGTGCATGTACAAGCGTTACTAAAATATAGTTTCCATAATGTACAAACTTGTCACGTGGATTAAGCAGAGTCAGAGACAAAAGAAGGGAACGATATATTAATGAAAGAAAAATATTTTATTGATTCTTAAAATATATTTTTTTAATTGTAAAGTGACGAGTTTTCAAAGTTCTTGAAAAAACATTAGTAAATAAAGTTTTTGGCAGTGGAAATTATTTTAGATTTATTATTGCAAATAAATAGTACGTAAGTTCATAGTTCAGGTAAGTAGCCACAATTTCAGGGTCGTAATCGCAAGTCCAATGTCAGGTAAGTAAATGTTCGTTGATACTTGAACAGTGACGTAAATTCATAGAATGACGTCATTCCCGATATGTCGTCCGATCGAAGACTTCTGATGCTGGATGAAGGATGGGTTCCCTTGCCGTCTCCAGTTAACAAGTCCCCGACTTGGCAAGACGAACAAGGGAAGGATCCTGAAGATTAGCTAGATCCAAGTCTTGGAACGTCTTGGTTGATGCGAACTCGAAGAGATCTGTCGAGATCGGGTAGCTGAACCTGATGACGCTCGCTGAGTAATGAGCAAAGCTGACCGATGACTTGATGTTGCAGTACACTCGATGAGCTGCTTTCTACTGGCAGAAGAGCAGACGAAAAATAGATGCTGCGTTGAAGTAGCTGACGCACAAAAGCACTGATGTCGATGTTAAGGCAGATGACCTTCATCAAACACATGGGAAGCGACGAAACATAAATGCATACATAAATAGCACATTCTAATTAAAAAGGGTTACGATCGTAGCACGCTTTCGTTTCATAGACACACATATGAAACACCAATTGCATTTAAACATTCACCTTGAGAACCATTTATCATTTGGAGACACACATCGCATCCTGACTGCCGAATGCCTTGCTAAAACTTCGTAACACTATCCACAACAATTAGGGTGCTTCTAAAAACTCTCGAGCGCTCATTTTCAATCACGTGATCGTTTACCCCTGATCGCATCCGCTCTATTCACCCGCTCATGAAGTTTTTTGACAGCACCAAGGGCAACGAGATAACAGCCCGATCAGTAAATAAGAGGTAACTGCCACAGAAACTCGTTACGCTTTCAAACTTTCTGTTTTAAGCGTAATTATTTATTATTTATTGTCCAATATTATAATCTGATGGGGATTTATTAGATTTCAATGCATTTATTCTTTTATGACAATAAATACGAGAGTGTTAAAAAATCTACGTACGAGAGTGCACATACGATAAAACGAAACTTTAAAGAAAATTCGAAACCTAAGAGAAAAATTCAAAAAATAAAAAATATAAAACAATCTTTGCTTTTATCTTCAGCTCCTTCGCCCCTGCCGTATATCTTGACCTGTTCTGTGCCTTCATTTTCATTACAAAACTATAAACCGCATTGGGAACAGACTTCGAGGTGGGATACGCTTTCACTGTCGGCCATTATTGGAAAGCGAAAGTAGTGAAAGTGAGCGAGGCAACGCGAAGTGATCACATTCGAAATAAGATCACATTGAACCTGAGCGTTCCCAACACGGAGAGGCGCCAGTGACGAGCGCTCTGTCATTTTTAGATGCAGTGCTCGCGTTGATCATGGACGCTTACGCTCGATCGCGACTGGAGAGAGTTTTTAGAAGCAGCCTTAGAAGCACTGACTTTAGCTCGCCGATTCCAAAATATCGTGAAGCACTATCTTTAACAAACACAAATACAACTGTCGCTTTTAATCAACATAAACAGAGGTTAATATCAACGCTGTGGCTACAGTCACGGAACCGTGTAAGATTTTTCAGTCCCGGAATGACGCCACTTCCTGCTACGTGAAGGGAAGAGCGGTGCACGTCGGCCACGGGGTCGTGATCGAGATTTGTTTCACGGGTCTGCGGTCGTGAAGGCATAGGGGGTCATTCAAGTTTTTAGCTGCAATAGGGAAATTCATTCGTTGTTTAGCTGTAATAAAATTTGTGATCGTGCAAAGGAAATACAGGAATAATTTCGTTACCCTCATCGTTTATAAACCATTTTCCAGTCATTTTAATTCCTTATTTCTCTATTTAGCAATGGTTAAAAGCGAAGTTCGTCGTTTGTATGTCGTTTTCGTCCTCTTTTTGTGACCCCTTCAATTGTTCTAGAGTCGCAAGTCCACAATTGAACAAAATTTTGCTTAGAATACTCCTTAACAAAGCTTTATAATTCGTTATATGATGAAAATTCATCTTTAAAATCCATCGCACATGTGACTTGAACATTCGACGCGACCGCCGTGCACCGCTCTTCCCTTCACGTAGCAGGAAGTGACGTCATTCCGGGACTGAAAAATCGTACACGGTTCCGTGACTGTAGCCACAGCGTAATATCAAACCTTTTAATGAAGTAGACACACACACTTCAATTATGGCACTAAATTTCAACGGAGCTTGCACCGACGAAAATGATGAGCTACATGACGACGCTACGTTGTCATTTTCCTCCGTAACTCGCTTCGTACAGCGTCCGCTGAATATATACTGTAGTTCGTTAATGGAAAATCACGCTGAGGCTTTCGCATGAATCCTCCAAATCCGCTGTCAATATAATCTCTTCCTCGTGCCAATTAATTGTTTCGTAGGCGGAGAGAATGTTATACGATTCTGTTCGCAATTTAGGAACTTGCAAACTAACTACGGCTAGTCTTTCAGTAGCGGTCGAAATGTTCAGACACTTTAGAAAGTACGTGAAAGATGGCCTACCGTAATTATAAGTCCTTGTTTGACGAATGGAGATGAATTCTGCCGGCGCTGGACTCGTTCCATTTGCCGCTGCCTCGTCTCCGCAGGCAACAGGTAGTTTTACCACCTGCCTTTCGTCGTCGTTCGAAGCCTCTGCCTTGTAGAGATTTTGAAGAAGGTTTTCTATGGCTCTTACGCACCTTTTATCACATGCGACGTGCGTTCTCGGTTGCGTGCCTCGCCGACCTTTTCCGCTGTCTCCCCGTCGTCTCCGACGTCGCGCTTGAGCTCGCCTGGCTTTCCTAGAATTGCTCTTGCCTGGCTTTTCCATTCTCGTGCGCTCGGAAATTGTGGAAAGCGCCCCGGCCTTTAGCATTCATGTAGTTGAATTCGGCTCGGTCGCTCCGTACATCCTTCTTCCTTGATTTCCATTCTTTCTCCCCTCTCGTGCTCTTCGCGTAGCTTTATGAGAACTTTTGGGATGACGTAATTTCTCCTCTCGGCGTCATCATACTTCTCGGATTTTTTTTTTTTTGAGATGGTGGACGTCGAGTAGTGTAGTGAGAACGCTCCGACCCCGACATAGCAAAAAGAAGCCTATTTCCTGGAAAATTAAAAAAAATAAAAAATTAAAAAGAGGAGTGCTCAAGAGAGGTGAAATTGAGCCTTGCCTATTAGTTGACGCAATTTCTTCACCAATCTCACTTAATAAATCAGGTAACCTACAAAATTAAGACTAAACTATTCGGAACAGGCCTAAGCGGGCCGATATAGGGGAGCCCCCCCCCCCCCACTCCCAGGACTAACAAGAGCCGAGCTTCTTCGGCAGGAAAAATAGACGAGAAGCGAATTAGGTTAAGCGATGGCCCCCAAACATCGGGAAGCCTATCGCGTAATGCGTCCCCAAGGCCGCACAAAGCCCGTAAAGAGGGATAGAACAAATCAAATTCCAATAAAAATAATACTGGTAAGAATGCCCAACAACCCAAGAAAAACCGTAAACGTAACCAGAAGGAGGAAAGTAGTACCTCGCCTACCTCCAAACTTCCTAACATAGAAAACATAGAAAATGTGGAATCATCGACCTCTGACAATGAAATAATCAATCAGCCATCTTCTCTGGGGGATGAAATACAGCCAAATTTTCACGATCTCTTGGGAGTAGCGGCCCGTCCCTGGCTGCTGGTCTCAGTCAATTCAGTTGACACAAATAATAAGGAAGACTTCGCCCCTGCATTTGTTAGAAGAGTAATCAATTCTCTCATTGGAGGATCGTCTACTGTAAGTATGCTTCAATCGGGAAAATTCCTGGTTAAATATCCATCTACAGCTCTGGCAGAACGATGTGCTAGATTTAGAGATATCGGCTCAATTAAACTAGCATATGAGGTCCCAAGATTTCTGACTTCATCAGTCGGCATCATCCATGGAATTCGAGCTAACGTTTCACTGGAGGAGCTTCAGGCTGAAAGCAAAACTGGTAAAATCATTACAGGTATGAAAGTCCTTCCCCCACCCTTTCAGGGTGCGAAATATACAAAAGCCACCATTTATTTCTGTACCCCCTCGCCCCCGGAAAAAGTTTTCTTCGAGAATGAAGCATTTGCTGTTACCAGATCCCCACCGCGCCCAATGCAATGTATAAAATGCCACCGACTGGGCCACACCAGAATCAAATGCTCTAACTTACCCACATGTTCCAAATGCACTAGTGAGGATCATGAAAGGAAGGATTGTACTGCTAAAGAATTCATCTGCATAAACTGTACTGGTGAGCACTCGCCTTATTACAGGGGCTGCCCCAAATTCCGATACGAGGCGCTAGTTCGTACGAAGATGATTAATCTCTACATATCGTACTACCAAGCCAAGAAGCTAGTAGACATGGAGCTAGGCGGAGCAGGACCCAGCCAAAAGACCTACGCTTCTCGACTATTCAAAAGAAACCCCCCTGCTTCTGTTCCTGCTTCTCAAGACCAATTGTCTCAAGACCTTTACAGCCCCTCTCAAGACTACAACCAAGAGATCATGACATGTACAACAAGCGGCCGCGACAGTACCCCACCTGCATTGAATGTCAGTTTCCCCCCATCACCAGTATTTCAACAGAACGATTTCAGTGATAGCTTTGCCCAAATCCAATGGTCAAATGACCTCTCTCCCTTTACAGCAGAGGCTGTAGCCCGCGACTCCTCAAATGACCCACAAATGGATGCAACTATAACACATGCCCCTACACGTGACCTTAAAATTGAAGCGGCCACTTCTGACCGCGATGAAGCCTCCAGTGGCCCCTTAAAGATTTTCATCTCTACCATGATGGGGATGGTGCCCGCGAACAATCAGGACAACTCGAAGGGGGTGGAAAGCACCTTGGAAATAATGGGGAAAAATTTTCAACACTTACCTCGATGGTTTGTAGATGTCTCGACTTGGTTCCAGGAAATGTTATCCCCAATTCAACACACCTGCCAGCATGGCCAGCATGACCAGTCTGCACCCAAAGATGATCAACATCGTGCATTGGAATGCTAGAGGTGTCTTCGCCAATTGGGAAGACATTATTCTACTACAAAGAAAAGCGGATATCTTTACTGTCTGCGAAACATTTTTGAATGTGGACTCGAAAATATCACTAATTAACTCAATAACTTATCTAAACAATAGAAATCACCATGGGGTAGCAACCTGGTTGCAGTAAATACACACATTCCCCATTACATTAACTATAAGAGACACCTAGATACTATCGCAATTATAGACCTGGTAGTGTTTTTTGTGGTATCTGGCTGCATATTTACTGTCTTTACATCCCGGGTTTCGTCAAGAAAGCGACATGGGAGAGTTTAATAAATTCACTGACCTCACCATTTATTATCATAGGAGATTTAAATGCCAAGAGCCCCCTGTGGGATTATAAATTATAACCAAAACGGGATTTACCTAGAGGGCATGTGTATCAGAATTCCTGAATTTACTTACCATCCCCCCAGGACTGAATGGTCTCCCTCCAATCTAGATATTGCCTTCTCCTCATCCAACTAGCCTTTCCCCACGCATATTACTTCAGTTGCGGGAACCTATGGAAGTGACCACCAGCCGATTCGCCTAACCATCCAACCAATTCCCTCATACACGCCTAAAATTCATAGGATCAATCCCTGCACCCCCTTCCCTCTGCCTACCACAGTATTAGAAACCGACGACAATCGCTCCCACATATCTCATGACATACAGCTTCAAATCCTTCTTTTTCAAAATAAGCTTTCATTGAATTTCCCAGTGAATAGAAGCACCCCTCCCAGACTCGCTGGTGGACACCTGAGTGTGAAGCGGCTATTTGGATTAGGAATAAATCCAGAAGGCAATATCTCAAATGCAGATGCTCGTATTGTTGGAATCTCTCCAAAAAAACCAAAGCCAGGTGCAAGAGAGTCCTCAGAAAATAACGTAGACTGTACTGGTCAAATTTTCTCTCCAATAATAAACATAACAACATCTGGAAAGTGCTGAGGATAATGCTCCACCAACCAAAACACGTCACTCCGCTAATCAAAAATTTAGATGGATCAATGAAAAATCCAGAAGAATCAGCCGCAGCCATACTCAAACTCACGGTGGGAGCACCGACCAAGAAACTTCCCAATTGGCCTGTCCCCTTACCTGAAACTTTCATACCAGAATTCCAGCGGAGTCAATGGGAGCAACCCTTCACCATCCTCGAACTAAAAACAGCCTTAAGAAGCAAATCTAACGCCCCAGGTCCAGACAAGCTCCTAAATAACACTTTTGTCAAGCTGAGTAGTAGCCAACACCAACTGCTTCTAACCTCCTTTAACAAATCATAGTTGACGGGTATCATCCCCAGCAGATGGAAGGAGTCTTATATACACCCTATGCTGAAGCCTAATAAACTTCGACTCAACCACACAGCTACAGGCCAATAGCTCTGACCTCCTGCCTCACAAAAATATTGGAGAGGATGATCAACAACAGGCTGCAACACTTCCTGGAAACTCATAACACCCTCCCCGCCTGTATCACTGGTTTTCGAAAAGGTTCGAACTATACTTTCCCTACCATTAAATTTGTAGATACAGTATATGCGGCCTGGGAGAAAGGGGAAGCCCTGGGAGCTGTCTTTCTCGACCTGGAAAAAGCCTATGATGCAGTAGAGCACGATATTCTTTTGAACAAAATGACCAACCTCTCCTTACCAACTCGAATGATTTCATGGATATCATCCTTCCTAAAAAACCGGCGAGTTGGGATTAAACACCCAGGTGGCACAGTCTGGCAAATACAGTCGAAGGGCCTACCCCAAGGCTCCACCTTGAGCCCTGTACTTTTTAATATCTTTACTGCAGATATTGCTCAAGCCCTACCCGAAGGAACTGAAATAAATATCTTTGCGGACGATATTGCTATATGGAATACCGATCAATCCATCCCTAAAATCAAGAGCAACCTGCAAGCCTCCTGCGATTCACTGACTGGATGGGCCAAGGCAAACTTAATGACCTTCTCTCCGGATAAGACTGTAGTTGTGTTTTTTGTGAAAAATGGCCCACTGCCACAACCCCTCATTTATATGAACAACACAAGACTCCCCGCTAGAAGAGCCCATAAATTCTTAGGCGTTATTCTGGATGGTAAACTGAAGTGGCAACAACATATATCTCGTATGAAAGAACAGCTAAGGAAAAACCTGGCCAGAATAAAGCGCATTACTAGAGCAAACTGGGGCCCCCCATGGTCAGAAATGACCACTCTCCTTACATCCCTAATAAAACATCTGACCAATCCGACCTTTTCCTCCTGCTGGCCCCTAAAACATGCAGTGAACAACTAGCTAGACTGGAGAGGAAAATCATAAGAACTTGTTTACATGCTACGCAATCCTCCCCCAATCAATTAATATACGCTGATTCTGACCTAACTCCTACTCCTTTGAGATGGGAGGCTAAAGTAATCTCAACAGCTTACTCTTACCTACAAGCGTCTGAGTCCTTCAGCGAAAATCTCTCCTTCGCGGAAAATTGTTGCATGCATTTCAGATCAAGTAGAAACAAATGCCTCCTTCTAGACATTCTCAATAAATTCGAATGTGCGGACTTCCTTCTGGCTGGCAGGGGTTTCACTGTCTCTCCACGTAAGCCAGGCATTAGCCCGGAAATTATTATGCTCCCGCCGGAACTCAGTGCAAGGAACCCACCAGAATTTGTTAGGCCCATTATATCGGAAATCCTGTATAATCATTTTCACGACCACAGGAAGATATTCACGGATGCTTCCCTAGCCCCAGGAAATAATTGTGGAGGAATAGGCATCTATGAGAATAATAGATGCATTATCTCAAATAAAATCACACCTGCAACCAGTGCAACTATGCTAGAACTAGCCGTCATTCACAAAGCCATAACACAACCACCTACTAAATACCTAATCATTTCAGATTCCAAAAGCGCAATCACGGCAATTAGAAAATCCATGAACTCGGGCAGATGGTTTCACCGTGATGTGTTGAGACGTATAGTAACCCTTATTGAATCACTTTCTTCAGCTGATTATTCCATCAACCTCTTATGGATCCCGGGCCACAAAGGTATAAAGGGCAATGAAGTAGCAGACCACCTTGCCAATTGGACTAGAACTTCCAAAAGAACCGCCAGGAAATCTCACCTCGACCCCAAAAGCTTAAAAGCTTACACCAACAGCAAACTCATGGTGCTCTGGAACGCTGACTGGTGCGCCGATCCCAATATCATACAGTAGGGAAGCACGGTAGTTAGCGGACGATATTTTAGCAGTTCCAGCGTTTCGACCCAACACTAGATTGAGTGGTTTGTTCCATTTAAACCTACTTTAGGGTTGTTCCATTAGTTGTGTACGGTTGTTTCCATTACTGTAGTTTCACTACTGTACATCCACTACGAATATCAATTTCAGAACGTTTGCGTGCTTGGACATACGCAAAAAAAAGTGCGATTTACGTAAAAAAAAGTCTTGTACACGTATTCCAGTGCAGAATACACTGACATGCACCTAATGTATGGTCTTGCGGACGGAAATGCTGTGGAAGCAAGACTCTACCAAGAACGCTTTCCGAATAGACGTTTGCCAAATAACCGAACATTTGTATCTGTCGACAGACATTTGAGGGAGCGTGGTTCCTTTGGCCGTCAAACAGGACAAGGGCGGCCTGTAGCACATTCTCCGGATGAGGAGGATGTGATAATTGACATTATACATGATGAACCACAGACAAGCACCCGTCGTATTTCTTCCATGGTACACATTCCGCACTCATCTGTTTGGCGCATTCTTCACCGTCAGCTTTTGCATCCATACCACCTGCAACTGGTTCAGGCACTGAACCCAACGGACTATCCACACCGACAACGATTTTGCCAATGGATACAACGTCTTCATGCTGCAGACCCTAGTTGTCTCAGCCAGATACTTTTCACGGACGAAGCAACCTTCACCCGGACAGGAATCGTAAATTCTCACAACCAGCACCATTGGGCAGATGCTAACCCGCATGTTACCAGAGCTCGAGCGCATCAAGAGCGTTTCTCCGTGAACATTTGGTGTGGAATTGTCGGAAATAACTTAATTGGCTCTTATGTGTTGCCGCCACGATTGACTGGGCGAACGTATCTTTTGTTTCTGCAGAATGCATTGCCAGAATTACTGGAAGATGTTCCTCTTTTGATAAGATCTAACATGTGGTTCATGCATGATGGCGCTCCAGCACATTTCAGCCATGTTGTGCGAGCACACCTTAATGCTGCATACACGAATCGGTGGATAGGTGGAGGTGGACCGGTAGCCTGGCCTGCAAGATCACCCGACCTTAATCCCTTGGACTTTTTTCTGTGGGGTCATGTGAAAACGATCGTCTACAGCACGAAGTTCCTAACATTATGGATCTGCGACAACGAATTGAAAATGCATGCCAAACCGTTCGTAATGCTGGCGACGAACTCTTCCATGACATCAGACGGTCGCTCATGCAACGAGCCGAAGCGTGCGTGCGAGCTGGTGGCGGGCACTTTGAACAATTCCTGTAATTTGGAGCCACGGGTTTAGTTGGCTGTATCGCGTAAATAAATCGTTTCCAGACAAAGTGCTATAGAACATTTTCGTCTTCTTTTGACCTGAAGAATATGTCACTAAATTTATTGTACATAATTTTGAAACACCCTGTATAGTAAATAGATCGCCAGAGCTTGAGGTTTAGCATTGTTGCTAGTGAAGCCACTTTCCGCCATCTTACCTCCCTACACTTTTCAAGCCATATCACAAACATACTTGAACATAAAGATGCAGTACGAAGTAAAGGCATTAAATAATGGATTGATGATCTTTAAAAATTTATAGTTATTTTTACACCACTTCTACTTAAATGTCATTATTTGTGAATATTTATTTTATTTACACTCACATGCCAAAAGTCATGGGTCATTTTGTATGGGTCAAAAGTTACTGGTGTTTTTGTTAGCCTGTTACTTGCATTATTAAAAAAAAGTCTCTTTTTAAAGTCTTTTTAAATATTATTTGAAACGATTCATGTTAAATGTTCATAGTCTAAAAAATATAGACTGTTTTTCTGTGAGAAAGAAAATAAGATCTATATATATATAAAGAAGGATGTTTGTGGGTTTGTGGATTTGTTTGTTTGTTGTGGGTTTGTTTGGTTTTTTATACAAATCTACAGTTTTATTCCGATCTTGATGAAGTTTTGCATACTTGACCTTCAAAGCATGAGGAAGATCACTGTCTACCTCAGATTTTGGAAAAATAAAAACTATCGATAAAAAATCGATACTCATGGTTTCAAAATCGATGTTTTTATTTTTGGACTGGACACCACTACCGACTTCTTCTCCTTATGCTGGCATATTGACTGCATATCAGCATGTGTATAATAGTGTAAACTAACTTGTGTAAATATGGGTATATAAATGCGTATGTAGCTATAAAAAATTTCAAGTACAAGACCTGCCTGTTGAATGGAAATCCAACTCTATACGCTGTCCAACGAATAAAAAACTGAGCGTGTCTAATTAAATTCCCAATTTCAATTGTTAGACATTGTTGCTAAATAAAATCAACAATGTTTAACAATTGAAATTGGAAATTTAACTGGACACGCCCAGTTTTTCTTTCATTGGACAGAGTATAAAGCTTGGATGACTTCACTCCTAAAAAAAGAGTGGATAAGCAACTTAAATAAGATGATGACGAACAAAAAAGAAAAATTTTGCTCATGCTCGACAACGCCACAAGTCATATGAACAATGCACCAAAACTGACAAATGTAAAAGTTCTTTTTCTCCTTCCTAATTTAACAACCAGTAAAGATCGTGGGATTATTCAAACAGTAAGGCTGAACTATCGAAGTCTTGTGATGAACCTTCTTGTAACAAAGTCTGATGTCTGCACAAGTGCTTCAGAGTTTGCAAAATCTATTACAGTACTGGATGCCATTAGATGGATTGCAGCTGCATGGAAGAATGTTTCAAGTGTGACAATTTCTAAAAACTTCGGCCAGCGTGGGCTACAAGTTGACGATATGGACATTATAGGTGTAGAACCCCAAGTTCAATTAAACGATTCTGATTTCAGCGAACAGTTTGTGGAACCAGAAGAATTCCATCAAATAGTAGAATGGAGTCAAATAAGCGTACACGAACAAGTAGATGAGGACGAAAACACAATTCTTCAATCAGTGCTTCCACCAAGAAACGTACCTGAATATTGAAGATGATGACTCTTATGAAGAGGATGAGAATGAAACTATCCAAGTTAGTAAAATTTTATAATCAAGTTCTGTTACATGCATTTTAATAGTGTCTTATTTTCACATACACCTACGTATACTGTACTCTATTTACAGTGCACAGTGTTATCTCATCAACAAGCTCTCGAAAATGTGAAAGATCTTATTGGTTTGTTGCAGCTCAATCACCTGTGCTTCTTGAGAAAGTGTTCGAGTTGCAAAGAGAGATAGAAAAAACCTGGACCTCGATACCTGCAAATAATCAAAAACAAATGTCAATTACAGACTATATGCATAAAATGTAATGCTGAAATGAGTTACATGTAATTATTATTATTAAAAAACATTAAAGTATCACAATACAGTTACATGTACATGTATACAGGGTGACCCAAACTTATCCAGTATAATTGTTTAGGAATATTGTATGGTTCAAATGGTAAAAAAATGTCCTATAAACATTACATCTGCCGGTAGTTTCGATCGTGTGTGAGATATCGACTTTTATCTATTTTCTTTTATTTAGAGTCTTTTCCTAGAAAAAAACGTAGGTTTACCTATTTATTTTTAAATGTACTCTTCTTTGCATATGCCAAACAGGAAGAGGAATCGTCGTACTTGTAACATGTGTGAAAGGTATTTTATTGACTTGGCGTTTAATTTGAGCAGTTGCTCATATTGTGCAACACAACGTCCAAGTTCATTCTGCCGTTTGTTTTCACAAATGAAGCATAAGCGGACATTCATTTTGAGAACGATCCCTCCGCAAGCATGCGAAGAGCTTCTGCCGAAATAGCCAACCCCAGAGAGACAATTCGAAGGACAATGAGACGCGATGGTAGGCATGCTTTTCACGTACGCCGTGTACAAGAATTGGGGGCTGAAGATGCAGGGAAACGTGTTGAATTTTGTGAGTGGTTTGTGAATGCTCAAAGGGTGGATATACATTTCTCTAAATTGATTTTATGGACGGATGAAGCTACGTTCACTTAAAGAGGTGTATTTAATATTCAAAATGCCCATATCTGGGCACACGAGAATCCTCAAGCGATAGATGAAGACCGTTTCCAACACCAGTTCAGTGTCAATGTGTGGATGGGCATACTTAACAAGAAATTAACCCTCCCGAGGAAGGTATAGGAAAGTAGCGGAAGCCTTGAGTTCATCTATTTTTTTTTTATTCCTTCATCTGGATTTTTTAACTCCCTATTTTTTAATCAAAAATTGATTTTCTCGAACCTTGCATTTAGAAAATATAAAAGAACCCTATCTTCCTTCATTTCTCATTATTAATTAGCGGAAGAATGGAGCTACTTATTGTTTTCATAATGTCCGTCTGTCTGTCCGTCCGTCCTAGCTCTAAAGACCAAGTGATTGCCACCCCCACAACTCCGACCCTATTCGGACAATTTGGCCCAAACTTTACACTAATGTTGATCTTGCTTAGAGGAATCTGCATACCGAATTTCACTCCTTTATATGCGTAAAGACGCGTAGACCTTTTGATCCCCTCTAATTTTCGCCCCCGAAACTCCGACCTCAGTGGGCCAATCAAAATCAAACTAAATTGTGAAGGTGGACATGCCCATAGTAAGCTACATGCCGAATTTCAACTTTCTACTTCAACAAATGCGGAAATTGTGAAGGGGACGGACGGACAGACAGACAGACGGACATTGTGAAAACAATAAGTAGCTCCATTCTTCCGCTACTTAATAATCAGCTCATTGGTCCCCATTTTCTACCTGGCAGAGTGAACACCGCAGTTTTTCTTGATTTTCTCCAAGATCAGCTTTACATCCTTTTGGAGTACGTGCCATTGGATGCACGAAGAAACCTCCGATTGCAATTGGACGGTTGCCCGGCTCACTTTGGTAGAGGAGTGCGAGACTGGTTGAATGTCAATTATCCGGACAAGTGGATCGGTGGAGGTAGTCCAGTGGCTTGGACTCCTAGGTCAGTCACCGGACCTCACCCCATTAGATTTTTTCTGTGGGGAACACTGAAGGAGGAGGTCTAAAGCAATCCGCCCACCACCAGAGATGAGCTCATTACATCCATCGAAGCTTGTAGTGGAGTAATTACACCCGAACCTGATTGTGGCAGCTATCAGCTCAGTTGTCCGAAGATGTAACCAGTGCATTGGAGCTGGTGGCAACCATTCTGAGGAGCTTCCTCGACACTGATTTGTTACTTTCTTCTTATTCTTATTCCTTGTATCATTTTAGTTTTGTTTTGTAGTTCAACGTGATGTTCTGTCTGTATGCAGAATGAAAGTGATCTGCACTCTCAACTGTTTTATTTATTTGCTTTAACAACTCTACAAGAAAATAGACAAACGTCGATATCTCACACACGATCGAAACTAGATGTAATGTTTATAGGACATTTTTTGTTTCATTTGAACCATACAATGCCCCTAAACAATTATGCTGGATAAGTTTGGGCCACCCTATATATGTTTCTGACTCCTTTTTTCTTTCTAAAAGTTGACCACCTGCTTAAGTTGAGCAGTTTTTGATGGAACCAATGCTGGTCAACTTAGACAGGTTTTACTGTATTCCATTATTTTGACGTATGAAATATCAATGTATTTCAAGAACGAATAAACATTGCATTGTTCTTTTTTTCTTTAAAATGAAGTTTGACATCATTGAAAACAAGCATCCTATATGAAGTTGGTTGTACATTTCATATTTTTCGAGCTAGAAGCACTTTCACGTGAACAGCTGCCTCATTCTTTTGATGTGACTGGCAGAGCTACTCGTATATAAAAGCCCAAGCATATATTATGAAAATTCAGAAAGATATCGTCGATAGAATGAGTTGAATTTCAGTTGCTCTCAAAAATAAACAAAACGATAAGGAGTTTGCTCCAAATTTTTATTTTTGGACCGGACACCAGTATCAACTTCTTCTCCTTACTTCTCAACGTCAATTATTGTTTAAAAATAGCAAAAAGCATTTAGTGTTACCTTGAAGGTGATGCAATCAAAATCGTCACGGAAAAGATTCTTTTCCTAATCTTAATTTTTTTTTCTATCTATTATTTTGTCGTGATATGAAATGAAAGAAAACATTGTACGAGATGCTTCTTTATCCTATACAAAGAATTTACAGGGAAAATAACGAGTAAAAATTGAAAAAGTAAACGATTTCCATGCTCGTTCTAAAAACGTTAAGCGTATCAGAGATGAATCGCAGCCTCAACACATTCCAAGCAGCAGACGAACACCTGTGGCCAATCGAACTGACATTAGCATAGCAAATGAGTAAGCTCCACACTTCCATCTCCTGCTTGCCTCCTACGACTGATTGCTAGTTTCGTGTCTCGTCGGCAGGTGGCGAAACGCGTCCGAGTCGGCCGTCGAATTCTTCCCTTCAATATTCGTATTTCCGTCGGCATCCATTGTAGTAGAAGCCATGGAAACTCCTCCGTTTTTCGAAAGAGTAAGTTTAATTCCCTTGAAAATTCGGATTCGTATTAAGTAGGATAGCAAAGGGGTCGTGTCTGGCGCGTATGAGCGCAGTTGAAACCTAACGCGCTGGCCACACGGATGGGGGGCCCCCTTTCATTACTTGCTAGTCCACTTGCCGCCGCCGCCGTCTTTCATAATAATGATGTCTGTGTTGTGGATGTGGCTGGATTGGCAAGGCTATTCTAAAATGACATCACGCTTTAATCCTAAAAACTTTTTCAGCATTTTCACTCCGACCTCGAAGATCTGGCAGCGTTATCTTTGACTCGTCCGTAATGAGGGAGTTATTTGAGTCCGTCTGGTTTGTTGTTGCTCCGACTAGACAAAGACTATGGAGCAGCAGCATGGTGGAGGAGGACGCTTGCTTGCTTCCTTCCTTCCTTTCATTTCGTTTGCGTTAAGGGAGAACTAGCCATTAACATGCGAATTTTTTTATTATTCTTATTACTAATGTAGTATACACTTGTATTGGACAGAAGTGAAACTACTTAATGTATTAAGTTACAACATTGCAGCATTGGATAGGAATGTTGTTTTCATAGATTGAGGGAGGGAGGGAGAGGGTTAAAGTGGTCTGGCGCTGGCATTGTGGGTTTAGCTTAAAAAACACTTGTTTGTTTAAAATATGTTTATTTGCTATTAATAATAAGAGTTTTGTTGAATATTTTTTTATCTATACTTCTTAAATGCAGACATGCTGCCTATTTAATATTGGAATCCCTACATTTTGACAGCACATGACTCAACAGCAAGTGTAGCCTTAGTAATAATGTTTACCCATTTCTTTAAGGTTTGTTGCGCAACAGTTAAGCTGAAAGAGAAACTGACGAGACTTAATTTTTATTTTTAATTATTTAATCTAATGTGATGTTTATCATCAAATAGACCGTCCCCCCCCTTTTTTTTTTTTTTTTTTAGAAAAATATATATGTTCGAAAAATTTGCATTATTTTTTTTTTTAAAAAGTGTTGAAGTGAAACTTCTTTTCATTGGCATGGCAACCGAGACAAACATAAGAGAACATTAAAAGCAATTCAACAGGACTGAGACAGAATAATGGAAACACCTTGTACGAGGCATGATTTTAAGTACAGTTTTGATATTAAATAAATTGGGCAAGTGCGAGTTGTACTTGTGCATCGAGGGTTCTGTACTACCATATAAAATATTTACCAAAATATGCCAGGTTCTGGAGGGTGTCGCACTGTGTTCTCGATTTTGGCTTTTATAGACATATAATCTATAATACATACAGGGTGATTATAAATGATTCATCGGGTCTTAAAAGACTGTATTGCACAAAGTAATACACACAAAATAATGAGTGTTACATGAAAAGAGCCAGAAATTGTCAACATTTTAGTCATAACGCTACAAATGTTCAATGTGCACCCCCTTTGTTACACGACACATGTCAATGTGGTAGTCCAGTTTGGCCCACACGCGTCCCAGCATTTCCCCATTGACGTTCATCAGAGCTGCGGTAATGCGGTTTACCGTTATTCATCCAATGTTGCTGGCAACAGTAGCACGTAAACAGCGTCCTTCACGTACCCCCAAAGAAAGAAATCGCACGACGTAAGATCGGGAGACTTCGTGGCCATCTGAACAGTGTCGAGTCATCCCCACCGCCATCTTCCAAATGGTATCGTGCTGCCTCCTGGTCCTTCACACAGAAGTCTGCACGTGCAAAATTTAAATTCGGATATATTCTCTTTCGTTTGGTGATTGTTTCAAACAAGTGCTATCAATAGCTTGGAAGCTATAAGACCCAATTTTGAAACCCAATGAATCATTTATAATCGCTCTGTAATTTAAGTGTCGAAATTTATAAAATAAGTAGGTACACCGGCAAATTAGTTGTTAGTAAATTAGTCTCTTGACCTTAAATTAAAACTTTCCGCGCAGTGCTTAGATTGTTTACTTTGGAAAAGTATTGAAATCAAACCGAAAGTTCAAATGCATTCGATTTCAACTCTCCACACTTGCATATCTCAATGCACACCTCTTGAACATTAAAGTTTTCAAATATTAAAGTATCAGGGGCGTGAATTTAACACTGCTTCAATTCGGTAAAAGATTAACTCAATTTGGCAATTTATCATACACAGCTCTTGACCATAAATTAAGACGCAGCGGAGTCTTAGTAATATGGTTCTGTTATCGCCCTTTGGGTATGGAACCCTAAAAATAAGGACAGTTTCTTTTAACACCTTAATTTCTACAACCCCTGGAAAAAAAGTTTTCATATCTCAGTGACCACCTGTTCAATGTTTCGAAAACGAATTTATTTTCGATAGAGAAGTTTACATCAAGTTAAAGATAATACATTATTGGGTGCGATGTCTGCTATTAGTAACAAGTGGAACTACGAGGGTTAGTCAAATGAAAACCGGAAATTTTTTTTACAGACAGAGTTGAAACAAGTATACTATTTTTCAATGTAATCCCCCTGCTTTTCAATGCATTTCCACCATCGAGTAGGGAGGGCATGGATATCTCGGGGAAAAAAAACTTTTGATTGCGCATGCAACCACTCATGTACTGCCTGTTTCACCTCTATGTCAGTCGCGAACTTGTGGCCACCTAAGGAGTCCTTTAGTGAGCCAAAGATGTGGAGGTCAGAGGGCGTGAGGTCGGGAGAGTAAGGAGGATGGGGGAGGCACAGCAGATGCAAGTCTTGGATAGTCGCCACGGTCACATGAGCCGTATGAGGTCGCGCGTTGTCATGCTGGATGAGAACGCCTGTCGAGAGGAGTCCTCAGCGCTTCGTGTGTATAGCAGGTTTCAGAATGTCATGCACCAATTCGCTATAGGTAGCACTGGTCACTGTCTTGCCCTTATCTATGTAATGTTCCACTATGGGATCCTTGTGGTCCCAGAACAAGATCAGCATCACCTTTCCTGCAGATGGCTGGCTGCAGAACCTTTTCGGCTTTGGTGATGTCGAGTGCCGCCATCCCTTACTGGAGCGCTTGGTCTGTGATTTGTCGTGATGGACCCAGGACTCGTCTCCAGTCACAGTCCGCTCCAAAAAGGTGTTGCCTTCAAGTTTGCAGCGGTGCAGCAGCTCCTGGCAGGCATCGACTCTCTTCTCCTTCGTTTTGGGCGTCAACCAACGAGGGACCCATCTTGCGGCCACTTTCTGGTATTTCGGCTCATCAAAGACAATATGCTGAGTTGAGCCATGACTGACCTGCAATGTCATTGATGGTGACCCGTCTATCCTGCAGAATCATTTCCTCCACTGCTGCAATCGCCTCTGCTGTCACGAGACGATGTGCCTGGCCTGGCCTCGGCGTGTCTACCAAACTTGTTGTGCTGCTACTGAATTTCTTATACCATTCGTACACTTGAATCTGCGATACACATGCAGCACCATACACTGCCAACATGAGTGGATGGATTTCTATTGGTTTCGTGCCTTCACTGTGTAGGAAATGGATCACTCCAAACTGCTCTTCTTTGGTCCATTCCAACAGAGGGCCCGCCATATTGAAAATGTCCGTATGGTGCCGCTGGGTCACGTAGGGACGCAGGACCAACTGCAGTTGATGGCGGGAGAGTCCACGTGCATGCGTACCGGGTCTGTTTGCGATGGGAGTGATTTTCCGGTTTTCATTTGACTCAGCCTCATATTATCTAATGTCTCATGCATTACCCACACAGTTCTTGTTGTTTGAAAGGTACCTGGAAAAAAATATTCGCCTTTACATAGAGAACATGCAATACATTACTTACTAACATCTGGTAGCTCTGCTGTGTGCTTTAATAACCACTTGAATTCGTCATGGGGCAGATGCTACAAATTTCCTACAGGTATTGGAATCAATTTCGGGCTATCTTTGGATGATCGCTGCTTTAAGTTCTCTTTGTTAGCTAGTTTCTTTTCATTGACTTTTTTTTTTTTTTTTTTTTAATAATACCACAGATTCTCGATCAGGTTGAGGTCTGGTGAGTTTGCAGGCCACTTATTGCTACAATGTTTCTTTTGTTCAAATAGTTGGTGATGGACACAGCTACATGACATGACGCATTGTCATGCTGATAGATGGGATCTGCATCTCCGTATTGGTCTTCGATTGTAGGGATTAAGGAGGCATCAAGAACTGAGCAATGCGTATATGGAAGCATTCATTGTACCTTTCAAAATACATAATCATCCTATCCCTTTGAACAACATGCATCCCCATATAATTAGAAGCAGGGGGGGAGGGGGGGATTTGGTTTTGAACTGCAGGCTACTGGCATGAAACTTTTCCGAGGAAAGCCTCCATGCGAATTTGGAAACTTCTCTGTCCAGTCTCTATGCTGTTTGGACCATGTCTCACCCGGTGTCGCGTGTGCTTCTTCGTAAGATAGGGTTTGGTTTTAGCTTTATTATGATGATATCCGATCTCATGAAGTTGGTTTCTTAAGGTGCTATCTGAAACATGTACACCTGAGTTGGATCATTCTGTGTTCATGTTGTTTGAAGGCATTCTTTTCATTATCTTGCAGAGCGACCTCAATCTTCGATCATCCCTCTGTGATGTTGCTCGTGGATGTCCTGGTCGAGGTTGGGTTTGCACAGTTCCTCTCCTGGAGCTTTTTCCATACATAGTTGATAGTAGTTCGAGGACAGTTCATAAGTTCAGATTTATCCCTTTGGCTCTTTCCTCTTTGTATCTGCTCAGTAATTGCTTGTTTAAACATCTCACTATGATGTTTTTGTGGCGCATGTTATTTCCGTTACTCAAATGAGTATTATCTATTTTTCACGTTCATTACACATGCAAATTGTCAAGACTTTGGAGTACAACATTTTATCGTAGGGGGAGGGAACTTTTTAAGACAAAGTAGCAAGAATGGAAGGTAATAGGAATATTTTTTTCCAGGTACCTTTCAAACAACATGAAGTGTGCAGGTAATGCATGACAAATTTGATAATAGTTTCGATTGTTTGTAATAGTGGACACAATAATGTATTATCTTCAACTCGATAAAACCTTCTTTATCTATCGAAAATAAATGTTTTTGAACATTGAATAGGTTGTCAGTGAGATACAAAAACTTTTTTCCAAGGATTGTATATGAAAGCCTGGACCTTAATCTACCGGATGTCCAAAAATGTTTTGACTGATAAGAAAACTTAATGAAAAGATTAACAAATACACGTAAACATCAGTGGTTTTCAACACTAAGGGCCTGTCCAGTAATACGACCTCATCTGACCACCACTGATCGAATCATGTGATAACGATCAATTTCGGTTATAGCATGAAAGGATTTATAGGACAAAGTGATTGTGTGCGATTTGTTTCAATATGGCATCTCATTTGAACTCACCCACAACAACATAATTAAAAAAAATTAGCACTGACTGCTAGTGTAATTGGAAGAAGATACCGCCTCGATTACGGATTCTTCCATCGAGTCTGAAAGTAGTGAAACTTCCGATTCCTCTTCGAAAATCACTACTGCTACAGATTCGTCCATTGAATCATCCCTACTCTCCGCGTTCTCCTGGTGCCACCTCGTACATGATCATGCCAATACAACATTTTACGACATTATTATATGTAAATAGTCATTATTCTTATTTGAATGAACGTTTTAAAATGATCATTATTCTTATGTGCATGAATGTACTCAAGTTAATCATGAATGTACTCCTTCAAGTTTTCAAGTGATAAAACGATAAACGTGTGGAGCCTCTCGGCACTTAAAGAGCAAATGACAGCAAAAATATCACTATGGAGATAATAAATAATCAGAAAGAATGTGGCATAAAAAAAAAGAAAACAAATATTTTGGAAATTTTACAATTTTTTTTAAGAAAGAGGCAACAAATAAGCAAAATGGGGGCCCCCTCCGTTCAAAAACGTTAGCTGCATGTGACGCCAGTTTAGCCAAACCGACATCGAGATTTATAAGCCATTTAAATCTTGTCGGGTGAGAGTTGCGCCATGGCATGTAAATCTCATCTGCCTCGGTTTGGCTAAGCTGACGTCGTAAGCAATGCTCTTGACCAAGAATATATTATCGGACGTGGCCTTTAAGATTTCTTTATTAAAAATGAAAGTTAAAAAAAAAATTATAATCAAATTGATATTTATTATCAGGAAAGTATTCAAAACTGTATGAAGTCCGATATGGTTTCGTTTGCCCTTTAACCTGTGTTTATGATGGAGAAAGCAAGCATTTTTCTTAAAGAATATAGTACAAATATCCAGAAGTCTCATTCTGTTCTACCTTCTGTTTGGGGTTCTATTTGCCCTCGCAGTGTCTGCATTTGTAAAGTGAGTTCTTGCTCCCCCTTATTAAAATTTCTGCAGAATGCAACTGTCCCTACAAATTTTTCAGGCAGTTGCAAGGAGAATTTTTGATTTTCATTAGCGAATCAGGAAGCTGCGATCAAGACTTTTAGGAGAGCTTTTGGCATGACCAATCGTACTGGTTAGTTGCAGTCAGTATTACTAGACAGACCCTTAGGGCATGTCTATGAAGTCTGACAGGTCACCAACGTTCCAACTGTTCAGCCAAATCGTCCCATAAGTCCCATAAATCATGATGTCCTAAAATTCTGATCTTTGCTTGGGGCACTATGGTCGGGAACAAAGCTGCCTTTGCTCTTAGCTTAGTCCACTACAGTCGAAGACAATCAAACATAGTGGTGTGCACATTCGATGACGCTAAAATTAACACAAACATGTATAATATCGTTACTTATTAGGGAACCTCACGGAATGATAATAAAATTCCGAACAGCAACTAATACAGACACCTATATCCAATAATATATCGTTTATGAAAAAATTATGTGCCGACGTTCCTATTCAAAAATTTTATAGGCAGATTAAATATCCATGTACAGGGTATAGAAGAAATTCCCGAAAGAGTCGAATAACTTTAGAACAAAAGGTGCTTGAGCCATTAAAGTCGAATCTGTCTAATAAATTTACTTCACATGACTGTTTTGTCCCTTAATACAATGACAGTCAGACTAGACCAGACCGATGCCGACAATCTGTATTCCCTGGTTGAATTCGGTTGGACTTCTTAGACACACCCTTAGTAGATTGACTCAAAGTTTTTACTGGTAGTGTCGTAATTATGATCGTGTTCATAGAGGTTGCTTAAGCAGTCTTTGAATTCAAAATGCGTTGTGTGTGTAGTGGTTGGCCTAGTTGGCTTGTCAAATTTGCCCATAACAGTTCAACGGCATTTCTGTCGAAAGTACAGACGACCACCACACATTTCAATTTATTGAAGGCTTGAATGAAAACGTTCCTGGAATCTGTTCAAAAGGGAAAGAGTGTAGGAAGGCCTTCAACGATCGATAGTGCAAAAAGTCCAAAACCTTCCAGCGACCCCTTGCAAGTGCATCACATTCGCTCGGGCCAAAATTAACTGTCCACGATGTGCTGTATAAATGCATAAAGTTAAAAGGGCTGAATGCTGTAAACACAAACAACAACTATCTACACATTTGTTTCAGTGATGAGGCTACATTCCACATATCGCTATGACATCAGAATATGGGGATCAAAGAATTGGCACGCTGTTAGTGAACGTGGGTGAGACTGTCCTAAATTTAATGTTTGGTGTGGTGTTTTACACAACCCCATACTTTGGCCTTTTTTCTTTGGTGAGAACACAATTAATGCTAGCGTGTATCAGGTTTTGCTTGAACAGTACATGTTCCCACAGCTGAAACACACGCTATTCAAAGTCATTTTCCAACAAGATAGTGCTCCACCACACACTACTACAGATCAAGAGGCACTAGACTGAGCACTTCCTGATTGTTGGATTGGCCAGAATAGGCCTATTCCATGGCCACTGAGATTGCCGGACATTACACCATTAGATTTTTTTTTCTGGGGGCATGTGTACAGATGTATGGTACAAAATACAGAAACTCTGAAGGACCAAATCCGTTGACCTGTGGCAGGAAGTGGAATGTCGATTGAATATTCTATGCATAACAAAGGCTGTGCATGTTGAAATTTACTGATGCATACATAAACTTTTTGAGTCAATCTTCTAAGTTGAAAACTGCTTTGTGTACCATTGACTTTTTATCAAATTTTCTTATCAGTCAAATCATTTTTGGACACCCTCTACTTTTCAGCATAATTTCCATCTATAGTAAGGCACTTAACATATCATACGACCAGCTTCCGAATTCCATCCTCATAGAGATAGGCCGTCTGATTTGCTAACCACTTCAGCATGGTCGTTTTGACGTCATCATCGTAGCACTGACCCCCAAGGTGTTTCTTAAAATGTAAGAACGAATGACAATCACTGGGCGCTAGATGAGGGTTAAACGTAGGATGATCAAGTTGTTCCCAGTCAAATGATGCTATGTGATCTTTGGTTTGATGAGCCACGTGTGGACAATTATGATTAAATACCAAAATTCTCAAATCAACAGAAAAACAAGGAAAAAAATACAACAAAGAAAAACCTTAAAAAGAAGCCCATCCCTCTGTTCTCCATGAACTCACCAACGCAAACCATAACTTTCTAAGCGATCACCTTGTTTCCTGAATGATAGTTAATATGTCAGGGATAAAGATCTGATCTGCAGATTATATTTAAAAAACATGCATCACAAAATAACGTAATGTGATGTAGGAGACTACCGAAATAAGAGTAAAACACTTTTCCACATAACGTTAATGCAGGGCGAGTTTTATAAAAGTGGTCTGGTGCGAAATACTGCGCAGTAAGTTTTCAAATAACTTGTCATTCATGTGATATTGTGCAGTTGAGTGACATTGGTGTGCATGATAGTTGTTTGTGCAAAGTGGCGAAAATGGTGTTATCTCTGCAACAGCGCATTTTTGTGGTAGACCATTATGCACGGCATGGGTCATGGAAACGGTGTGTAGATGAGTTTAAAATTAAATTCCAAGTTGCTGTGCCTGCAAAACCTCCTGCTAAGACTGCAAAGCAAAACTTGATTAAGAATGGCATGCAACGGGATCAGTACTGAATGCAAAGAAAGTGCGCAAAAGAACAGTAAAGTGCAATGAAGATCATGAAGCCTTCAAAATGACCACTGAGCATCAGTAGCATGATGTGGACAAGCTGGCCAGGGTTCAGTTTTGTGAATGGTTCCTGAGCACAATTGCTCCGGAGGTGCTAGAGGATGGTTGTGTGTTCATCTCAGATGAAGCGTGGTTCCATCTGTCTGGTTACGTCAACTCGCAGAACGTGTGCCATTGTTCTTCCGTCAATCCACATGTGTTCATGGAGTCTCCACTGCATCCACAAAAAATTGGGGTGTGGTGTGCTGTCTCTGCCTGCCGCATCATCCCTTTGTTCTTCAATGAAATTCTGAATAGTGACAGTATGTGACTGTGTTCTAGTGATGACGAGCGTGCCAATGCTTACACTCAGCAAGATAGTCCAACAGCCCATTCTGCACAGGTAACACTTGCCCGTATCCAGGATCAGAGTCGAGGAACAGAACAGCCCTGGCCATCACTGACGCCAAACCTATCGATCTGCGATTTCTTCCTCTGGGGTGCACTGAAAGGTGTGGTCTACCAGAACAATCCGCGCACAGTCGCCGACCTTCAATAGAACGTCCAGGCAGCCATTCAGGCGATTCCAGCGGAAACCCTTGCTCGTGCCTTCAGGAACATGCAGACATGCCTTCACACGTGCCTCGAGGTCAATGGAGGACACTTCCAGCACCTACTCTAGGTTATTTGTACTGATCTTTGATCATTGTTATCTCTTTTCTTGCTCATTTTTACATGTTGTTCACTGGGCGACTTTTAAAAAACACACCTTGTACAGTCGTTCCTGGATGTATCATTTTCATGGAACCATGATTGTTTTTTTCATTGATTCTGAACTGCTATTGAAATAATGCTAATAAAACCCGCATCCATCGTTCCTCAATCTGTCGTGTTCCCCGCATGTGCTGTTATTAAGAATTTTGGTCCTGAAAAATATTTTCCTCGGATTGATCATTCTTTTAGCAAGTTGGATCGAACAGATCCTAACAAGTGAGTGTGTAATAAAATATTGGCATGGGAAAGTCTAGTATGTACAAATGAATGAAAAGGAAAATCAAATGATGTATTCTCAATCGGGTATCACAGTATGGAAAGTAGGAAAAAAGAGAAATTCAAAAATCTTTTTTTTTATTAACTTTGTGTGCTCTAACACCAACTTGTGCTTATTGTACTGTAAAGCAAATTAAGTGTTTCATTTATTTAATACACGATCCTGCATCCATCATTATTTTTCCAGTTGTCCACACAAAAACGATGAATCGAGGTTTTGCTGTATAGACTTAACGTGAATGTACGTTTTGGTGACAGTGTCATCATTGGCATGTAAAAAGACTATATAGACATTCCCCAATTTATGACATTTCAGAAATATGATGCAGTGGGAAGACAAAAGAAAAAAAAAAAAAATCTTGAACGGTGCGATGACCTCAGTGTAATGACGGCCTTGCATCACAATGGTCATAGTCCTCAGTCTGCTGTGAAGTTTGCATTATTAGTGTAGGCCTAAGACTCGTGAAGTGTTTTGCCATTAATACCTTTTACATATTGGAATTATGGCTTCAAAACTCTCATCAATGCCTCCTGTTGCTAGTGGGAGTGAAAACCAGAAAAGAAAAGTCATCACACTTGAAGACAAACTAAAAATAATAACTAAGCGTGATGGTAGGATGCCAATAATGGAGCATTTTTTCAATATCTTATTCATTATTTTCGACTTAACAATGTTTTGTAATTCCAATGGATTTATATAAACCTAATCCCATCATAAGTCTGGGAGCAACTGTACAGTTATCTCTGAAGATCAAAAATTGCGGAACTTTCAGGAATGCAATGAGATACAGGACGTTCTACAAAGGACTGGCATTTTTAAAATTGAATAACAGGCAAACAGTGATGGTTATTAAAGCTATTCATGTAGGAGATTTTTGTGTGAATCCTTGTTTTGCGGACCAAACTAATGACTGATGCCTGCAGTTCTTAACAGCCTGCACGTTTGATGCCATTATGGATGATCTGAATATAGTAAAACCGTTGCATGAGGAATTTACATGAACCGGTAGCATTGTGGATGAGTTGGCATGCATGTGGTGCCACTGGGAAACTATATCCCTCAAGTGCTGGAGGATACAAAGCTGTGTTTGGTGCAGTACCGCTAACCTTTTCATGCTTCACACTTCCAATTTTCCAAGAGGCTGTGCTATGTTGCTTTTGAAGCTTGGTTTTGTTTAGTGGCATTCTACCAAATGCTGCTTTGTATCCTCCAGTATTCGAGGGATGTCACTTTCCAGTGGAGCCACACATTTTCAAAAGCGATCATTCTTTCATATTGATTGTAATAACTTTATGACCACCCCTCGTAAATCGTTATTGGCATGCAACAGTGAATTTGCCTGAGAATTGAAAAATACAACTTCTGGGTGGTGATTAATGAAATAATATGCTATTTGTCATGTAAGAGTTGTTCGTGTTCTAATTTTGCTTGATCTGATTTTCTAGTGTTCGAATCTGTCTGGGTCATGTGTTCCAATCTTACTATGGGCATGGGTGTTTGCATTTATGCCAGGAATGCATCATGTGGAAATGTATAAGGAGGGTGTTATTAGTCATGTGAAAGAGCACAAAAGTGACTTCCATGTTGATATGCCGATAAACCTAATGAATCCAACTCTGTTATACAAAATAAACCAGAGTGCTTCCATGCTTGAAACCTGTGGCGCGTTCGACATGTGCGCACTAAACGCACCTAGTAACATTACTCAGTGCGAGCGGTGAAAAAAGTGTAGTGCGTTTTGTGCGTGTCATGACGAAAAGGAAAGAACAGGGACCCGAAAGAACACGAAAGTGCTACAATGAGTGATAGGCCTACTGTTCAAAACAGCCCCCATCATATCTGCCTGCATATAACAAGCTGAAATCGATCATTACACGGTAGATATTGCAATGTCAGTTTAAACAATACATCAGAAATAATTATTATTAATATAGCAACAGTTTAACAATAACTGAACTGTAACTCTAAATTATCGTATCGCTGCATTTCAAGCTCTAGGGCAGTGCCATCTTGAAACTCACTAAACGACTCTGCTCCTAACCTAGGCTTATGTCAAAAACACTCATCGGTGAGAAGAGTTAGCGTTTGGTCGGTCAGAAATCTCAGTGAGAAATCTATAAAGTCAGTTTAATGTGGTCAGAAACGCTAGTTAGTGCTGCTATGCCTAACCAGTTAGTCTAACCGTCCTCACCGAGAAAAAGACTGTTAGCCCAGTGAGAAATTACATCATCATTCTCTCACCGGTGAGGGTTTTTGACCGCAGCCCTGGGGTCATTTGGTGCACACTAAATGCCCGATAGTGCGTGCACTTGTGATGACGAACAAGCGCGGGTCCCATGACTAACATGTTAGTGTGTTTAGTGGATCACAAAGGCACTTAGTGCGCGATGTCGAACGCGCCCCTCGTATCATTGTCTTCATGCTGTTCAAAGATTGGACAATACTAACAGTATGGGTGCAGGTATCCCCTTCTTCTGCAAGAAACAGTGTCGTGGTTGCTGAAAGTTTCTCCATTTCTTTTCAAGGTGGCAATTGCGACTGCAGGAAATAATACGCTGCTCAAATCATGATGCTTGCCTGCTGGAACCAGAAACTGCTTTGAGCATTAGCCTTTTGAAGGGGCATGCATTTCCCAGCTGGTTTCGATGACTGCCCAGTTTAATAAAGAAAAATCTGATAACACTTCAAATTGTTTTATATGTTTTTAATTTTCTTTTGCTCACCAAGTTATATTTTCTTTCTATAAACTTCATAAAATTTTCTCAAGAGAACACCATTCTCCACACATCATACACCCATGCTGTGGTCGAGAACAGTATGAAGGACATCCCGTTAGACCTACTGACATGTTTCCACTTGTCAAAAGTTCAGGACGTCCATGTGCGTTCATTTTACTACTATTTTTCTATGTTATGTGGGGTACTGATAGGAAATGAGCCTACCTATGAAGGTAAAGTGTCAGGCGTCCTGTTTTGTAAGTAGGCCAGACTGATTGTATGATGCGTGTTTACAAATGATTTAGAAATGACATTTCCCTTATTGTGGCTGGTCTGGGCTACCAGGTTATGTTAAGCCCTTTCGACGTGTTCTTCCTGATGAGCTATGCATCCTTGCCACCGCTTTTGTTTGGCCACACTGTATCATTTTCTTGGGGTGTCATGCATCCTCATAAAATGAAAATAGCCTTTCTTTATAACTGGGTTATGTTTTGACCAACTGATTATAAGTTGATTTGTATGCAAGGCCGAAAAAAGGCCGAATGTTTGCTTTAAAGCCCTTACTGCCCATTTTACAACGTATAAAGTATCGTCCCCTTCAAATTAATTCCCTCTAGTGACAATACATTTTCTAGTATTTCTTACATTGTTAGAATGTTTTCTGGTTATCATGCCATGCAATTCTCTTAAGCTAAGGTTTCCTCCTATAGTGGTATCGCCAAATATTGGCCATAATATTACGATGATACTGTTTCTATGACAGCGGAGAGTAAGGCGATACTACAAGGGTTGTTCAAGGTTGACTTAGACTTTCATACATATAAAATTGAGAAGTGATTCTAGCATATTACGTATTTCAGGGAACGTTATGTAATACTTTTTGAGCATCTCGTGATGAGCTTGACATATTTGAGCAACTGCAGCAAACATTGAATAAGCAGTATTGCTGTAGCTGTCGGACAGTGGTTCATCTGTCTGGAACTTCAGATGTTTTTTTAAGAAGTCCAATCAAATGACAATCACTGTGAGACAAGTCTGAACTGTAAGGGATATGGGGCAACATTTCCTAGTCCATTTTGGCTGTCATGTTTGCTGTGTGAGCCCGGGAACTGTAATAAAGAAGAATGACATTTCTGGACAACATTCTAGGTCTTTTCTTGCATATGGTACCCTAAAGCAGTTTGCTGTACACTGAGTTGTTAATTGTGATATGTTTATCAAGAATGACTTGCTCAATGCGTGCAATGTTCACTGATGTGACTGCATTTGGAGAAATGTTTCCATGCATGGCATCTTTCACCACCATTCGTCCTTCGCCAAATTGATTACAGCAATCCTACATTCTTGCCCTTGACATCGTTTCTTCCCCAAACTGTGTTTGATATCTCCGTCACAAAAAATTTGATTATACACCGCTCTCCCACAGCTGCAGAGACATAGCTTACTACAATGTTTGCTGCATCTGTTGCACATGCGTCAAATAAGTCATGCCGTTTGCAGGATATTCAAAAAGGATTACGTAATTTTCCCTGAAAAATATAATATGCTAGTTATTTCTCGATTTTATATGTACGAAAGTCAGGTCAAACTTGAACGACCCTTGCATTTCCTAAGGCACTGTACCTTCCGCCGTATTGGAAATATCATTGTTAAATGATGGCCTCTATATGGTGGTAGCTTTATTAGATTGACAAACAAGTTTTGACAAATAAGTTTCTATCAGTATTGTAGACAAAATGGATGTGTAATACACTGTTGTTGTGGTACAACAGGGGACGTTCAAGAAATATGTCACGCTCTTTTTGGTCTTTTCAGACCCCCCCCCCCCCATGTCACGCTGTGTCACACTTTTCTTACCCCCCTCCCCTTTAAAGACGTCACACTCTAAGTCACCCCCCCCCCCTTAACAAAAAAATAATATAAATTTGCTTAATAGTTCCTAGGGGGTGCAATGGATTTCATAGCAAAACAAGTGGAGAACCATACATTGATTTTATGGTAGCATGTTCTCAATAATTACATCCTACACAATTAGTCAAATTTGGCAAAAAATCCTGAATTTGGTTATTCTAAAATTTACCAATGTTCAACTAAATTGAGTGGAGCCAGGTACCTATTCTAGTGAAGGGATAATGGAATTACACTACATCAATTTCTATCAGAAGTGATCGTTTATGAGAAAATGATGTGCTCTGTACAATGATAATGGACAAAACATGGCTTGATTGTGCAGGATTGTGCCACAGATCTCCAGATGCTTAGTCAATTTTGTCTTCATTGACACTTTCTACATAATGCTCCTGTAAGTCGTTGCGCAAATAGCCATCAAGCCCTGCTGTATCTTAACTGCTGTTCTTACAGGTTGGCTTATCTTAAATTTATCTGAAAAACCAAAAGGAAGAAAAGTGTGTGAAAACCAAGTGATTTGTTTATACGAGTTAGATTCAGTCATAGACTACAACGATCAGAGAATTTTCTGTCGGGCAGAAAGAAGAGTGCAGGAAGTGATGTCAGAACATTTTCTGCCTTGTGGTTTCTGCCGTTGTTTTTATGCATGTGGAATCCACGCCTTAGGGTGGCCAAATGGGGGGAAAACCTCGTTTGAAGTGGACACACTGTTGAGCGTATCAAAACAGGTAACTCGTTCCAAATTCTAATTGCATTATAGGGAAAACGTTTTGTTATTCGCCTCCAAGATGGCCTATAGTCACGCTATGGGAAATCGTTTTGTTATTCGCCTCTCCTTCAAAATGGCGCACGCTATGGGTACTCGGGGTGTAGTGGCTAGAAGGGGTACTCCGTCCCCCGCTCTTAGCAGCAGCTTCAGCATAAGTTTGCAGGAAATATTTGCCTATGTTGGTGAAAAAAGCAATATTTGGTTGAAGGAGAGGAAATTGTTAAAAGTCATACATATAATTTTCACACACAAGAAATTGTCGAGCATCGGTTTCTCTGGTTTCAGGATGGAGGGCTTCTGTAAAATCCATCATGGCATCAACAGGTTGATTTTGCATGTTACTGGTTTCTGGTATTTCAAGAGCATTTATATCTTCGTGGGTTTCAGTTAACTGGTTTTCATTTGATGAGAAATGCAACACAGACTGCGATGACGATTTAATATTAGAAGCATCATCTATATAATGAAGTTGGCATGTAAATGCTGAAATAAATACGCTAAACGACTCCAAATGAATACTTGCAGAAGTAATTTTTAAATACATACAACATTTTTTTTCTCCCCGTTCTTTCAGTCTTTTTGTTCTCTCGATAGATGATTTGCTGGGAGGTTTTAAAAGTGAAAGTTCGTGTTTCCTATGTGGTAGATTAATACTTGGTACTGCACCCGATTTCAAAAAGTGTCATCCAACTGGTAGACCTTAAATAAACAATTTAATACTGTATTTCATAACGTTAACTTTTGAAAGATACTTCACTTTTTTTTTCAACTAAACACTTAAGATGCAGTAGCATACTGCTTATCTTTACTGATACATGTATATATTACGTCCATTAACCATAATTACGTTCTACCTAAAAGTACAAATTTTTTTTTATTTTTCAACTTACGAGCGTGAATGTAGTCAGAGAGTAGAAAATGAGCGCTGCAAACATAAAAAGAACTTGTAGCTTGTTTTTCCAGCTTTAGCTTTACTTCCCACTCGGTTTTTAACTGCTTATTTCGTGGGAAATTGTGAATATAGATGTTATTTTCTTTAAGCTTCCACTTGTAAGCGCATACCAGGCGCCATTTTGTTAGTTTGAGTAATCTACGCTAGATGTTGCCCACTTCTACTGCGGAGGCGAATAAAGACAGATGCCTTTTCTGGGACAACAAATAGATATCTCCTTGTTAACTTGACATTTACATCCAACATGAACCAATTCTTTATAAATGTGGCTGGATGTTTTTCATTCCATATTGCTTCAGCCACCTCGGAAATCAAAGCAATTTTACAAATAGTTGTAATGGTCGGCAGTGTGTATTTCGAACAAGTATCAGTCACCGAGTCTAGTTTTAGTTTAAAAGCCATCCGAATTATTTTGTTATAAGCGGTCTTCAACCTTTTTTGATTAGCTACAATGGTCGAGGACCAAAAAACTGCCCCATATGCAATTCTCGGTATAATTACTGCCGTTATAAGATGGCAATTTTGGGTAGAAGTAAGTAAGTTTCTCAGTCTTTTAATAACAATTCGAACGATGCATGGAAACAACCAGCTGATCCATTAGTTTGTTGAAACGTAAGTGTGGGTCCATAGGTACTCCAAGTAGCTTGATGGAAGCTGAATTGGTCTCTCTTTTGTAAACTGTCATTATATTAGTTTTAGTCTGGTTAAGGCAAAAGACCTTTACTTTCGTACCATTTTGATAAAAGATCTAGATTTTGCTTAAGCAATCCCATCATATTATCTTGTTCATGTGGAGGGTAAGTACCAAATAGGAAGTTGTCATCTACATAACTCACGATATCCATATTAAACCCAAGATTAAATAGGGAAGTTGTCGATACCGCATATAAGAGAGGACCAAGTCCAGAGCCCTGAACAATACCACGCTTAGAGTTTTTACTAATCAACGGATCTTGACTGATGATGTTAATTCTCGCATTGAAATAATCCTGTATCAACGCCAAGTAGTTCTCCGATACTCCAAGAGCCCTCAGATTGTAAATAAGTTGCTTTCTTGATATCGTATCAAAGACCTTGGAGATGTTGTTCTGGGCTATAATAAATTTATGGTTTTTATCGTACGCTACACAGGCTTTTATAAATATCTCGATCAGGATCCAAGTAACTTTATAGCCCGGTCTGCTCCCCCGTTGTTGGTCTGGTATTTTTGACCATATATATTTGACAAGGCTATTAAAATACCTTATCTACAATTTTTGTAAGAGGGGAAAGCACCGAAATGGGACAGTAGTTATGATAATATGCGGGTTACCCTTTTTATAAATGGGTTTAATGTTATCAATTTTCAGCACCAAGGGATCATCCAACGCCCATTGTCCTTTAAATTCTGCAGCATTTTATCAGTTATAGTCAGAGGATAACTTGGGCCTCTTATCTTAACCTCCTTTATTAACTTCACAAGCATTCTTCCATATGGGATGACCGGTTCCGGAGATCTTTCAGTGTCCTTAAGCTCTTGCTCAATTATTTTTGCTGGCTGTGGAATATTTGTAGGGTTATTTACCCACTCCAAATAGTTTTCCTGTTCATCAATAGGCAATTTTGGTTTATTGTCAGGGCAATTGTGGCTCAACAATTTCCAAATCTGGTTTTCCTTGGCATATGGAGAGACCGTCTCTCTCTTAGCTTTCCTTATGGATTTCTTAAATATAGAGTTGGCTTGTTTATACGACATCCGAGATAGGGAATCTTTTGTAATAATATAATTTTTGTAGGCAATCAATTTTGCTTTCTATTTGTTTTGAATATCTGCGTTCCACCATTTTTTATTATTATTAGTTTAGAGTTGCTACACTAAAGTTAAGCCAGCAGCCATTGCCGCATTGGTCAATAGGGTATTAATGTTTTCAAGGAGCAAATTAACATCCTCTATCCTTCCCAGTTCATCCAATTTTACTGTATCTAATTGTTTATGATATTCTTCTCTGTTAAACCTACTGTAGTTGGGGATAGGTTTTCCACTGGATTTATTGATTTTTGATGGAGCACCGGGAAGCAAAAGTGTAACCAGAATAACTTGGTGATCACATTTAGGTAACTGCATATACTTTATTTCTCTATGGTCTATAACTTCAGGTATATATAGCAAGATATATATGATCAATTATAGACGCAGTATAATTGGAATTCTTGTGGGACTCTTTATAATTTGTTTGAGGCCCAAGGCCCATGTACTAGCTGCCATTGATCGAGTTTCTAGGGAAGCAAACATCCAGTTACAGTTGAAGTCTCCCAGTATTATATTTGTATTCATTATGTAAAGATCGCCAAGAAGGTTAACACATTCTTCAATTTCAATATACGAGGGGCGATAAATATGCGTAAAAAACGTCCATATACTTCCTATAAGACATTTAATTAATAGAGCTTCTAATCCATTTTGGATAACGGACTCAATTAAAAAAGCTGTCTCTTCACTGACTAATATTAAGACACCGCCGCCTCTTCTTTGGCGGTCAGCTCTATACACCTTGTAGCCAGGAATTGCAACTATTGGGTCATCACAATCAGTGAACAACCATGTTTCTGTTACAAAACACATGTCAGTCAAATGAGTTATTAGTAGGGCTTGTAGGTCATCTAGTTTTGGTAGCAATGACCGGGCATTAAGGTATATAATTTTTAATTCAACTTGCTCCTCTTTCTTACTTTTCCTGGGGCGTACCAGGCCTCCCTCCAGGCTTTGACTCAAACCAATAATCCTCATTAAATTGGGGGTTTGGGCCATAGAATGGTCTTATTGATACGCCTTTCGGCCACATTGATTCTTTCAAACAGTCCTCCATTGTTCGATCTAAAACCCGGACAAAGACATGGGGATATCTTGCCCATGTGAGTTGTCCATCTGTCACACGCTGTAATATTCAGTTTGTGGTCTCGCACCCCGTAGATCTAAAACACGAACATGTGCAAATGTATTCGGTATTTCAATTCTCTTTGTGGATTAAAGGTTCCCCCCTTTTTAGTTGTTCCACCCCACAGTTTTTGCCTAATTCATTTAAGGCCGGGACAATATAAATCTTAGGAAGCTTTCTTGAAGGAACAAACTTCTGCTGTGGAGGACAACAATGAGCTTTCTAACGATAGGTTCACAATAGGGTCAGAAAGATATCTCATTTTCCATTTGAAAAGAAAATAATAAAATAATGTGAAATAATAATAAAAAAAAATTCAGTATGAAAGAAATTGAATTTTTGAAGGTGTGTATTGTTACGTCACACTTACGTAAAGTCCCCACTACCCCCTATGTCATGCTGTGTTACACTTTTCATATCCCCCCTCCCCCCTTAAGAGCGTGACGTATTTCTTAAACGTCCCCACATTCAAACTTTTCCAAGGAATTTTTTGCATGCACTTACTTCAGCTCTACAGGTGATGGCTGGCCAGAAGCTGAGAGCGCTGGATCATAAGCTTTTCAGTTCAAATCCATTTGGTTGTGGGTTTGAATCCCACTCCAAGCTTGGATGTTTGCACTTGTCCTAGATTAGTACTGTCCGCTTCCCACGAAAACGCCCCTGCGTTGTTGAAAGTGCTC
>JAHWFO010082655.1:307942-347856 GCA_023313115.1 Rhysida immarginata
AACGACGGATTGTCTTCGTGCACACAGGTTCCTGGAGGTGTGTATTCATTTCTGCGGTGATTTCTGCTGCGGTGGTTTTTGCGCTTTCGTGCAACAATCCTGGTCAATGTCCTGACGTCTCTTTCCGACAACTTCCGTTTTCTCCTGCAGTTGCTCCTCCTGGACGTGGTTCGTCCTTCCTGTTCATATGCACACATCACCCTGGATACTGTAGCACGTGAGACATCACAAAGTGTGGCAGTTTTGGACACAGATGCACCTGCTAGACGCGCGCCAACAATCTGCCCTCTTTTGAAGTCGGATATGTCTCCCATTATAGCGCTCTGCACAGACAATTTGAAGCTTACTATCGAACTTTTCTACTGGAGTGACTACCAAGAAATCTGACACGTAATTCATTGATATGCATACGATTAATTACCTAGCAGAAGGTTCTATTCAGCCCTGGGGGTATCCAGTGCTATTTGCGAAGGTGTTTCAGTTTCAATGTCCAATACCTGTATATTGCCAATAAGTTGTGATCTACAAATCAGGCACCCCCATGACATGCACATGTGGAGACCCTTACTGATCATGACATGAGTTGTTGTAATATGGGACCACCGGCAAAGATTCCTACCCAGATGGTATCACATGTGTTCTATTGGCTAAAGTTCTGGTGTGCTCCCAGGCCAAGATAGGGTCTCTATACCAGGTAGAGCCTGTTAAACAATAGCTGTGGTATGGGTGATCATTGTCAGTTTGGTATGCATTGGAGAAATGGCACAAAATGGGGCTGTAGGATCTCACAGATCTCAGTGGGCCAAACCGAGATCCTGCACAAACACCAAACAGGTGACGAAACTGTATGGTACCAGTTGGACCTGTGTGGTGTTCTATAAGATATGCCAAATGGTCATGCATAATTCTGCGCTGCCATGTCCTAATGCGTCTGTTGTTGTGACCGAGAGTGAACCTTGATTCATCTGCAATGCGCCATTATTCTTGTTCCCAATCCTCACATTCTATACACCATCGAAGAAGTGCTTGATGATGGATCGGTGTTATAGGCAATCTGAGCAGAGGACATCGTGTTTGTAATCCACTCTCCTACAAACACTTTCAGACGTCTGCGGATGGTCCTGTGGGACACTGCTAGAAATGACACATACACATTGCATAATCTGTGTGGATGGTGAGGTTGGATACGCTATCACACATTTTCTGATGTCTGTTCTCACGGTTTGTAATGCGACGCTGGCTGCCAGAATCTTGTGTCTCCTTGCCTTCCTCTCTACAGTTCACATTACAGGCAATTTGTTGAGCAGACCAGTCAGCCTCGTGCAAGCCTACTTTCAAATGACTCCAGATGATGACATCGAGATCGCTGTCCAGGCATCCTCTATAATCACTCGCTCAGTACTCAATACCAACAGTAATTGTGATTTTGCAATCCATAGTGTAGCGATACGTGGACACATGAACATCACGACTTCTGGTTGTTATTCAGATGTCACTAACTTAAACTTGTCTTTGGGTACTATCTATTGGCATGATTTGTTCCTATGGGTTTTGTTTTTTTTTTTGGGTTATGTTTCGCTTTCTCTGTCCAGTAGTGTCAATGCCACAGAATGGCACCTGTGCAGAAGGTGGGTGTTGCCACCTATTTGTTTTCTGCATACACTTTGTTAATCAAGTCCACGGCATCTCTTTGATGACATTTCACAGACCGGAATTAGAAATCCCTTAGCTTTTGGCATGTGTAGATAAATAGTAAGCTTTAAAGCATGCCATCAAGTAGCCTTGAGTGTGCGATCATGTCATCCTGGGCTTGATAATTGGCTACAGGTTTCAAATTCTAGCCATTAAACAAAGTAGTTTATCTTTGAGTGTTGATGGAATGTCCACATCCAACAGCTTTTTTGGCATGTTTCGATTTCTTTCAACACAGAAAATGTGGCTTCACAAAATGCGGTAGACACATTTAACATGGTTCTGGGCATGTCTGCAGCATCGGCCTGGAGTACCTACCGTGAACCATTTCCTAATTAATTTGAACTGCGTGGTGGACTGTTGTGCAGCGTTCGCCAAGCAAGCAGTGGAAGTTCAGCAGTGGTGGCTGAACCAGTCAGAATAACAATATAGTATGGATTCCAGGAAAGCAAAAGCATGTTCGATGCAGGTTTATAGTACTAGAGTTCGGCACGGTTTGAACAACACATTGGCAGACTCCATTCTAGTCAGGAATAGAATGAACGCCACAAGCATGCGATCGATGGAGTTGTTGTGACTTGTGATGATGGCATTACTACCGACTAATTGGATTGCAGTGGCAGATGCACTTCCCTGCAAACACTCGCTAAGCCAATTTTTTTTTTCTCCCCCATGAGATATGAAGCGTTTGCAGCTGTCGTTGCCTATCTTTCGCAGCGGCATCGCTAATGTTTAATTGTGGAACCTGCTTAACAGAAACAATAGTGTCAAATCAGAGGGAGAAAGTGTATAGTGGACTTTAAAGCATTCAACCAAAGCCTTGAACGCAGAAGAAGATTTCAGAGTGGTTAGCCGCAGAACAATGCCATATTAAGTATTTCCAATTTCTACGCCTATTTCGCAAGATGTGCATATTACATAAAATACTATCCCCTGTTATATAAGTTCAAATATTTTTTAAATCCGGCCAATACCAAATTATTCTGTGTAAAACTGCGCATGCCAGAAAAACTTCAAAATTACAAAAGCAAATCAATAAACAAGTTACACGAATGCCATACATAGTTTATTGAACGAGATGAGCCAAAACAGGTGCACGAGCCACATTCCATCAGTTATTTTTTTTATGTACATGTATTTGATTATGCCGCCACCCACATTGATACGCTTGTCCCAGCGTGACGCCAATTTTAGGATCCCCGTCTTATAGAATTTCATTGGCCGTGCTTTCAACCACTGTCGCACATCCCGTTGCACTTATTCATCACACGTAGACTGCTTCCCAGACAATGTCTTCCTCATAGGGCTAAAGATATGGTAATCCGAGAGTAAGATTGGAGCTGTAGGGCAGATGCTGCAGCACATCTCTGCTTACTTGTTCCTAGATTGATCTGGTTGTCATGCAATAGGCAGATCTGCTGGCTCTGTCGCTTGTCACACAGTGCACAGTATAGCTTGGTCAATGTGGCACTGAAGGAGACTGCATTGATTGCTTTGCCCAGTACACTTTGAACATGTCCCACAACACTGTCGCTGACACCTTCCCTGCTGAGAGGATCACATGGAATTTCTTGGCAACAGATAAGGCAGGGTGTTTCCACACCATGGACATACATGGATTTGATTTCTGGCATATAGTGGTACACCCAGGACTCTCCTCCAGTCACAATGTTAACCGGAAGGCCGTTCTCTCCACCTCGACTGCTGCAAATGGTTGAGGGCCACCTGGAAGCGTTGGCTGCATTGCTTGTCCTTCAGCTGTCTTTCTGGTAGGCCAACTTCATATGCATAATATTGAAAGCCATGCCATAGGATATGCCGAACATGTCCGCCAAAGTTTGCAGATGAATGCAGCGATGTTCCTTTACGGGCTCATCAATGACACTTGTGCCACCCGTCTTAAACTGGCTTGATGGCTTAGGATGTCGTTCCCCAAACATCCGCTGCATCTGTGTTAATCGCTTTTGGCATTCTGCCCACCAGAAATGCACCACAGAACGCTGCTGTTTGAGCTTGGATGATGTAAGGACAGTTGCCACGTTTCTCTCGTCTGCCATCTGGTGACGGGGAGTCGCAGCCTTGCTTGCTTGCCTGCCAATTTCGAACTCCGGTTGGATGAGGCTTTCAGTACATAGACTTTCACTATGTTTTCTACTACCATGTTCTCAGGATTCTCGCATGCCACTTACTTGCTGATATGCCCTCGCATATTCGTAATCAGAAAAATCAGTTAGGAAATATTCGGTGTTCTCATGTAAAAATTTCTTGTTAACAACAAATCTGCAATCCTGCGGGGTTTTCTTCGTATTGAATGTGTATCCGAAATAATATAATGCTAACGTACAAGTGGCGCCATCTAGCGTCAGAAACGGGAGGTTTTTTTTGTTTTTTACGTCTCGAAATACAGCAAGTACACTACATTCAGCAGTATTACTCTAGGCGGAGTAAAAAGTACTCGCAGGGACTCTATTTTCCCATAAATAGATCGTTCAGGGTGATAACTGGCTCATGTTGGCAGATAACAAAGTACGAGCAGGCACCTAACTTATGCTATGTTTGCATTATGCCTTAATCCCGGTTAAGTAACCACGGTTAACTCTTGATCATGATCAAGCAAACTGTGCAACCTGCTTCGGTTATCTAACCACGTTTACAGCTTGGTTAACTAACTGTTTCAGAAATACGGTTAGTGACTCCATATCCCGGTTAGCATCAATAAACAGGAAAATAAAACTGGGGGGGTTAAGTGAAAGCATAGTAGCGAGTGGTCTGATCAGGAATCCAAAACTCCTGTATACGTTTGAGGAGAACATTTTTCAGACTTGAGAAAAGCTAAACGTAACTGCTTCATGTATGGGCACATTCTGCTCTATCCATTATAAAGCCCAAGGGTTAACGTTTGTGTACTCTTTCATCACAGCTTCGCCATTTATGACCTGTGTGGCTGTTCACATATAACGTTAATGCCGAGACATGAAGCGTATACACCTTGAGATTTCAACTAGATTTTACAGCAACGCCAGTGTTAGACATGCACACCTTCATTTTTGCAAATGGCGGAAGAGAGCATAGACGAAGTTCTTATACAGTGTATAAAAGATCGTCCTTTTTTATATGGTAAATCGAATAATGGATATAGAGATACTAAAGGGAAATGCTTGGATGGCAATAAGTGAAATTTGCGGAAGAACAGGGCACTGATGCAGCATGAGTGGATTCAGCGAATGTTGAACGTTTAAAAAAAAAACTGATCAGACTTTTTCATTTGACGTTGGTTTGACGCTTGATGTCATGTTTTGCAGTGCATATTTCTACGCCGTGTGAAAGATTTGTGGCGTTAATGCTGGTGCTTGGTGGGAACGAGCCTTAATTTCGCTAACTGCAAGATTTGACGCCCATGAAAGCCAGTTGCTACTCTTCATCACCATCTATTGATGCAATTCAGAGAAGAAGAAAAAATCGTAGAAACCATTTCGCTTGGTAACTGTCATTTCCCTTTGAAGGCGTAGTGTGAACATGGCATAAGTGAGAGAATAAGATGGCGGATTTTTGGCCAGATGTTCTTGCTATGCACAAACTGCACATGAGCAAGAATTTCATTACGCAGCCGAGATAGAAAAATTCTTTCCTGAATTTCTTTCGTACAATACAAGAATCGTCTAAAGCGGGTTTCACAAATTCCTTGCAGAGTGGGAATCTGGGTGTAGTGTGGCGTTTGCCTGGAGTGCCACATGGCAAAGCATTTTCCAATTAATTCGTACTGCATGGTTAACTGTCTGCAGAGTTAGCGGATAAACTTCAGTGTGTTGAATTTGAGCGGCTGCAGCAGTGGTGGCAGTGGTTCAACCATTCAGAAAAACTGAATTACACATAAATTCTGGGACATGGTTCAAGCATTAGAGTTAGGGGCAGTTTGATCCTGCACGTTGACAGACTCCATTTCAGTCGAGAATAGAATGAACACAGCAAGTGGGCAATCAATGCAGACCACCAAGGATTTGTTGTGACGTTTGATGACGTCATAAGCACCGACCAATTGGATTGCATCAGCGTGAAAAAAAATCATGAAACTTGAAGTGTTGCACCAACAATCTGCCGCTTTTGGAAGTAAATCCGCGCTGTTCGCAGCGCCGCAGCTGCTAGCTTTTTATTTGTGAAACCTGCTTTACTTTAACGGAAGTGACGTCATTTTTTTTTCCTTTTCGTATGAAAAGTTTCTCGTGAATGGCGGAATTTGTAACACAGAATTCCTGTTGTTTAGGATTTTGAAAATATTTAAAAATGAGCAGTAACTGGAGATAATGGAAAGTTAGCTGAGTATTGAGAAACAGTGGAATGTCGATAGAGGAAGCACTTGTAAACAAATTAGAGAAAACTTTCATAGGAAAAATTTGTTTGTCTATTAAGTATCTAATTGATTTTTATAAGATTCTTAAACATTGGCCATGAAAAATATTACTGTCCCTGAAAGAGTTAATAGATTGAGATGCGTGCCTTGGCCTTAAAGAGCCATGTAGAATAACACGTCTATAATACGTTCTCGAAAGGAGAGAACGAGAAGGCCTCTCGAGTTATTTATGGACGCCAGGGAATGTTTTTGACTTGGCTCGAGAGAAATATTGCGGGGGTGCGCTTTTGTTTTAAGTGCGCCAAGCATCCTTCCTGGCAAAAATGGGTGTTCGCTTCTCTCTCTCTCTGGCTGCCACTCGAGCAAAAAATAATAAACTTGTTGGTGATGAAACTTTTGTGACAAGGGAACGTCCCCATCATCTGTCGGCGAGATGGATTTAGCGTGTTTCCGAACAAGCAAGAAGCAAGCATAAATCACGATTTTTGTTGCTTTTTATGCGGGGAGCAGAGGGAGCGACCCCCGCCACTTGAGCCGGGATGCCCAGTGGTCAGTGTTGTTACTGCCGTTGTAGTTCCACTTTGGCCATGGGTCCCAGCGTGTCGCTGCCAACCACCAATCAGAGTTGGCCCAGTGCCGGTGACGTTGGTGGCGTTCGTAAATCTCTTGGCTCGCAAAGGGTCGCCGGGGTCTCGGCCATAAGTCTGCCCGCTGGATCCGTCACTTCCATATTTATGCTGTTTTTGTTTTCGCTGGCTGCTACGTCCACCGTAGAGACGGACATCGCCACTGGAAGGTGGGGGGGGGGGGTGCGCGGGGAATGATCGGCCAAACAGAGATCGATCATTCGCGAATGTCTATTAACGGCCAATAAAAAGCTACTTGGAAGCCGTCACGGAAACGAGCGTTTATAGAGCGCCTCTTGCTGATAAGGAGCAAGCGCTCGCTTCAAAAATAAAAAGGAAGGGGGGAAATAGGAAAAAAAAAATAAAATAAAAAGTACAAGTTTTTTTTTTAAGACTGGCTCTTCACTGTCCACTCGTTTGTACGTACGCGCGTGTTTATTTGTATGTGTGTACGTAGAAATGTCTTTATTCCTCGAGGATAAATCAAATTGGAATGCTTTTGTTTCTTAGCCTTCATTCCGGAGGAGACGGGATTGGATTGCAACAGAAGCGCGTTATTTCGCAATTAAAAGAGTTTTCGTTTCTGTTCGCTTCATTTGCTTGTTTATATTGCTTAGACAATAAAACTTAAAAAGTGCGAGCGCAAGTGTTTCGTCTGGTCCTTGATGCGTAGCCAACAACAGCAACAGCAATACGCCACGACTTTCTTAAAAGGAGTTAGGATTTAAGACTTGGTTTTATCATGTCTGTCTATCTGTTCCCTTCATATTTTCTATGCTATTTGGCGTAGAAGGTTAAAATTCGCAATGTACCTTACTATAGGCATGTCCTACTTCACTATATAGGGTGGATACAAAAATGAGCCCCCCCCCCCTTTTATTTCCGTAACCGAAGCAGATATGTCAATTTTGATAAATCCAATGAATAGGAAGTTGTGGGTAACCTACCCCATGGTGCACTTTTATCATCCCAAATATGCAAATTAGATACCTATCTTAAAAACCGTAACAGATACACGAAAAATTCCAATTGAACACTTGGTCAGCATGGAACTCCGAACAAAATAAAAAAATTTCCAAAATCCGATGAACAGTCACAAAGTAGAAGATCATGTTGACCATTTGAGGAAGAGTGTAGCTTGCCATCCTGGAATTGTTGTGTCTTGTGTATGCTGACACTTGGCTTTTATTTCCCTTTCCTCATGAAAGCGAATGTTATTATGGTTAATATTTGGTAATTTCTTGATTTGCATGTTAAACATTCAAATGTCTTTTTGAAGTGCATAGCGAGGTAACTAATAAGTTCAACATGTGATTGTTGGTGATCCCTTCATCGGATTTTGAAAATTATTATTATTATTTTTTTGTTTTGTTATTCCAATCGTCTAATTATTTAAATTCCTAGTAATACAAAATAATTCTCCTTCAAAAAGTCAGTTAAGCTTAATAAATCTAAAATACATTATTATAATATTTTAATGCGATGAATATTGTGAATAAAAAATCATATTGTGCATTTTTACATTCTGTTTGCTCAGCATTTAAAAAAATCCATCTCAGCTATATCATCTGCCAGCCTTCTATTGCCGTCATTTTGTCTGAGTGAGCAGGCCTTGTCAACCCATCTCCATCTGTTTTTGCCTATATTGTTGTCTAATGTCATCGTTGTTAATTGTTTAGGTAATTGTTGTTGATCTGATCATCAATGGTAGCAAAGTTGTTGATTGTGACATCATTGTGGAGAGGATTGTTAGATTTGACTACGTAAGCATTTTTAATTGCAAATTAACGCTAATTAATAGTAATTATGGACACAAAAACTAAATTTGGCAAATCTACAGACCAAGACCTTTCATTTAAGATCAAAATGAAGTTTATAGATGTAGTAGTTTTCACCAACGAACTGTCGAAAGAATCAGCCTTGTAACTTAAATATGTAGATGATGCTCAGATGACAATAGTCAGGTGACGTTTCAATCCGTCGCCAACAATGGTTAAACGTGCAACAATAATGCAAAATTGTCAGTTTTTATCCTATTATTAAGCATGCGCTTAAAGGAATTTTGAATTGTAAATTAGCGCTTATTTATGGTAATAATGGACAGGAAAACTAAATTTGACAAATCTAGAGACCAAGACCTTTGCTGTTTGGTTGAAAGAAAAAATATAGAAAATTTTAGCTAAAATAAATTCTTGGTTGATTTATACCTCAACACAATAAATATCTATAAATAAATAAATGAATAAATTTTAAAATACATTGCATGTTTAAATTTTTTTTTGTAAACTTTTTTTTATCAAAATGTCATTTTTCCTAATTAAAAATTTTCAAATTGTCAATCAAATTGGAGTTTTATATATATATATTTATCAAAATTTAATTTAATAGTTTTTTTTATCAAATTATAATTATCAAAGTAAATATTATATTTATATAAAATATTTCAATTTAACAATTTCTATTTTATTAAATTATAATTTGATAATTATTTATAATTATAATTTTATAATTTTTATTATTTAATACAATTAAATAAACAATTAAATTGAAGTTTTTGATATAAATCTAAAAATTAATTTGGTAAAATCTATTAAAATTATGTTTTGATAAGAATGTATAAAATTATATTTTGATAAAAATAAGTATAAAAAAACTTAAACATGCAAATGCATTTTAAAAGTTATTAAGGATTATTATATTGAGATAAATAAATCAAAAACTTGACATATAAATAACATTATAGTTAACATTATAAATAACCTCAACCTTATTATTTATATATAAAAAATTTTAATTGAAAACAAAATTTAAAGAAAAAATCTATAATTACAAAATTTATTGATTGTCAATTATATTTCCAGGCGATAATAATGAGAAAATTTTAAAAAATTGTATTTCAGCCGTATTTTAGAGGAAGCGTAATTCAAGTGATAAGGCCGACTGAGCCAACAATGGCGGATTCTGTAGCAGATGAAAAGTCTGGCGTACTTTCCTAATCTAGAGCTTTACCCACAGGGCATCTTATCGCACTCGATCCGGAACGAGTTAGATGCATGTAAACGCGAGGCAATTTTGGATTAACTCAAGTCGATCCAGATCGAAACGTGCATGTAAACGTAGTGTAAGTGGCTCAGTGTCGTCCTATCTGACCCAGGGCGGGACTTTGATACCCCCGCAGGCCTCCTACTGCCTGTTTCAAAAACTGTAGTATCTGTTCTTATCAGCTTAATATCTGATAGCCTGCCTACTCGGTGGGCGTATAGATATTGAACTGATTTTTGGACTGTAGATGGGTTTGGGAGAGCTCGCTCTCCTTCCATCAAGGGTCGACCTGGTAATGCAGTGTCTCCGGGAATGGCCCTCATATTGTAATAAAAAAAAATAGAATTTTTAATCTTTATTCGTATTGGTCTTAAACACGGTGGGTTATTTTTTACTTTTTCAACTGTTTTTGCGTTTTCCACTATTGGTTCGGCCGAGGACGACGAGGATTTTTCAGGGGGAAATCCTGAGATCACGCACTTCCTTCGGAAGGGAAGTAAAGCCGTTGGTCCCGTGTAGTCGTTTGCCGGCTGCACGTTAAAGAACCCTTGCGAGGCAAAATTTGCGGCCCCTATAACGCTGTCCTGAAATGGCCATAGCAGTTGAAAAGGACGTTAATACCAAACAAACCAAACCAACCAACCAACCAACCAACCACTATTGGTTCGTGTTTTATCCGATGAAACATCGATTTTTACAAATATTTCATTTTTTCATGTTTTAGTTTACATTTACTTTAACGTAATTGTATTAATATGTAAAACCGTTGACCTAATTTGCAAAGCTCGTAATATTTTTATAATTTATATTTAATAACCACTACACAAAACAAAGGATATTTTAAAAGTTTTTTGTTTTTTTAAAACACGAAACATTTTTTAAAGGAGAAGGAAAACAAAAACTAAGAAAGGATTAAGGAAGGTCAGGGTCCCACCCGAAACCGATTTTTGGAAATCCAGTTAATCGACACCCCAAAGCATCGATTTGCAATCGAAAATCTAATTAATTGCACGATCTATACCCATCCTAACATCTGCATTCGATTTTGACCATCGTGTTTCAAAACACATGTAATTCGATTTTTAAAATATCCACCGATTATATATCGACGTCACTAAAACGCGGAACATCAATTTAAATTTATAATAATCTATAACACATCGAAGAAAAGCCGCAATATTCAGGACATTAATGCATCTTTATTATTAAAACTTTTTCATTCATACAGTTCAGATAAGCATAAAGCAAGTAGATGACATATTTTTCGAATTTTTACTCATATTTTATCGATACATCGATATTTTTAAGAAAAACACTAAAATGAAAACATTGCGAATGTAAAACTTATATAAAATTAATTATTTGGCAAAAATAATCAAATTTGTAAAAAATTTAAAATTCCGAGTTAAATGGCTAATTAAATGGTCTCTGAATATTTGCTGAATGTCTACTTAAGAAAAAGAAATTAAACAATTGTAAAATATAGCTGTGTATATAGCTTGAATAATAATTACAGACAATTATTACAACTAATCAATTAGTAAACATGGACTATTTTAAAATAATAGTAAAAAAACAACAAAATTACGTAATATCAAAAATCTACTATAATGTCCGCGATAAATCTGAGGTAGCTTGTTCGAATCCAGGCATGAATAACGTATTTTTTTTTTTTTTCGTTTAAGTTGTTTTTTTATTTTTTAAGTTTTTTATTGTCGCCTGATATTATGTTGTGATATTTTTCTTCTTATTAAATGTACATTTACGTTGTTTTTACTTCCTTGTACGAAGTAAAGGAAGTATTGTAATTGCGAAAAATTTCGGTTTTCAGATTTCAACGACAGTATCCATTTTGACCATCCCTGAATCCATTTTGAGTAAAAAAAACATTTATGTATTAGCTGTTGCGACGTGACATCTGTACGTACGTGTGTATCTCGTATAACTCAAAAACATTTATGTATTAGCTGTAGGATGTTGAAATTTTGTATTTAGGACTGTTTTAACATCTCGTTGTGCGCCTGCTCTTTTGATTGCAATAGACTGGGCCAAAAATGTGTATTTGTGGTGTTCACAACAGATTTTCTTACATGTCTATGGAGTTTTGTTTGCGTGCAGCAGTTTGTGACGTCAGAGTTTGATCGTTTCTCCTAAAAGAGGAAACAATGAAGATAAATAAACGACTGTCAAAATTTGTTTCAACAATTGGGAGTTTTTAGACAACAAAGAAATAACATAATTTAATAGGCGTACAAGGAAGTCACGTGGTGCCCACAACAGATGTCTTTTTTTTTTAATTCCCTATAAACTACATATTAAATTTCTTCTACTCGTATAATTAAAATTTCTCTCTCTCTCTCTCTCTCTCTCTCTCTCTCTCTCTTTATCTGCGTGTATGTGTGTGTGTGACAACAATGAACAATCTCAACAATGATCTGATTTAACAATATTTCGCTAATTATCGATTAATCGATTTTTCAGAATAACCTTAAACACACAGTACTTCAGAGTGTTTGCAAGATTTTGGATCACTTCTGGATTCAAATCGTATCAGGGAGTCTTCGGTGTCACACTTGTTGGCCATATTCATAGACTATTCGTACAATTATGCCCTGCTCACAGGGTCTTAATTGGATTTAAATCCGGAGTCCTTGGTGGCCATATCATCAGGTTGACTTTTTGGATGCTAGACACTGATTGCCATTTGAACAATGACAGGGTGCATTATTCTGCTGTGGAATCCAAGAATCACTGCAGATTTCAGGTGCATTGGGCAAAGCAGAGTCTTCTAAGACCTGATACATTTTCGAGTTCATTTTGGATGTGATGAAAGCGAGAGGAGTTGCTCTATTAAATCCAAAGCCTCCCCATATCATAACAGAACCACTACCATGAACTAGGCTCGAATGACATTTTTACTTCCTTGTTAAGAAAAATTTCGGTTTTCAGATTTCAACGGAACTATACATTTTGACCATCCCTGAATCTATTTTGACATGTTTCAGCATGGCGTCTGTACGTACGTGTGTATCTCGCATTTCTCAAAAGTGGTTAGCCTAAGAATGTTGAAATTTTGTATTTAGGACTGTTGCAACATGTAGTTGTGCACCTCCCATTTTGGTTGCAATCGGCTGGGCCAAACATATCTATTTGTGGTTTCCACAACAGACTTCTTTTCATGGCTATGGAGTTTTGATTGCTTGGAGCAGTTTGTGACGTCAGAGTTTGACTGTTTGACGTCAGAGTTTGAAGAACTTCATTTGAATTTCAAAAACGGCCGCCAAAATTTGTTTCAACATTTGGAGTTTTAGCCAACAAAGAGAGAGGCGGAAATTCGTGTCTCAAGAATAATAATGAGAAATATTTCCCAAAAAAGCATTCAATACAGTTTCGTACAAGGGAGTCCCGTGGTGCCCACAACAGATTTTTTTGTCTTTACGTTGAATATCATACATGGTAACCCGTCGAGTCCATTCAGGTTGAAGATTTTTTCGTCTGTATAAAGCACCTCCATCCATTCATCTTGACCCTCTGTTGACGTTTCTCTCTGTGCAAAGCTGTTAAAGGTGGTTTAAACACTTTTGGTGTATTTCATGCTCTCGGAAGATGCTAATACTTTCCAAACAGCTCTTGTGTCACGGAGCGTCAACCCTTCTTTGGTGCGATTTTGAGTTACCTGTGTTCAGTGGTGCATTTTGGTCTCTTGAGAAAGTCCACAGTTTCACGAACAGACTTGTCACATACTCTTAATGGAGAAATTTTGCCTTTTTTTTTTCTTTATCAGACAGCTTATGTCTTGTTGCCATTTTGTGATCTTTTAATTTTCTGTCAAGCAATACATGTACATTCTCCTTCACAGCCTAACCTAACCTAATCTTTGACTTCATTTGCAATTTCTGATAGTTTTTGTTCGTGCTGAAGTATTTGTTCACTAAATAGGAAACAAGTGTTTGCCCCAAAAGCTCGGTTTTTTTTCCCATTAATATCTGAAATTATATGTTCACTTGTTTCAAATATAAAGTGAACTTGATGTAACATAATAATAATAATAATAAAAATAATAATAATAATAATAATAATAATAATAATAATAATAATGTGTTACGTGTGTGAAATCCGTGGAAAACATACACCCATGACAAAGTAGTGAAAAACCTTCCCCGGAAAGGTTAAATCATCATGACGCTTGTTAGTTTGTAAAGATTATCGCGAATATACACACAGATAGACACACATTGACCTTTATTAATAAAGATAAGCCCTGATGAAGACGAAAAGTCGAGACATATTGGTTAATATAAATTATTTGATATTTATGAAGCAATAATAGACAGAAAAATGCTCACTTAAGAACTTGGATTTAATCTCGTTCCCCATATTAAACGAAATTAAACTTTTTGTTTTTTATAGACAATCCTTGCTTCATTCACTGCCACCCGCAATATTCGAGTCCCTTAAAATAAGATTGAAAAAAAAAAAATTGGATCCCAATTATCAGTTGTTGACCTCTTTTTAATTTGAAGATGATGGCGAAATGCTTCAGACGAAAATAGGTTCCCAAACCTCACTCTCATTTCAAATTTTAATTGGTCGGAGAAGAAAGCCTGAAAAGAGTTTTTTTTTTTTTTAATAAGCACTTGTGCGCTCGCTACTATTATCGGGCGCTTGTAATTTCTGACATTCTTTGACTCTAATTATGGTGAAAATTTGAATTGAAATGACAAGTGTGATTTGATGGGTTTTCCGTAGACGGAATGAAAAATGAAGCACAACGAACCGCCATTTCAAGGTCTACTCTTGTAGAAATATTTTAAAGAAATATGGGAAGTAGTCCTTCGCGATCCACTCGCCTAGTCTTTAACATGGGAAGACGAGTTTAGAAGGTTTCTCGCTGGCATATTTCCAGAGTTTATCAGAAAATGAATGTAAACGTAGCATTTGGTTACTCTGTTTCGAACGGTGTAACTTACATACTCGTACGATTGAAGTTCGTGTTTATACAGGGTGTTTTTGAATTGAGTACAGATTTTTTGGGAGATGATAGAAGAGGTCCTTAGAAGTATTTTTTGTCATATGAACATGGGGTCCCCGCAGCTCCGTTTACTTACAATACTGCATTGAACAATCAAATGACACCGGGACGCAGTAGGCCTAGATTATTTTATTTTTAACACAAGCAATCTACTGTATGACTTTTACAGTAATTGTTCGAAATGACCGCCATTTGCTTCATAGCACAATTCGCAACGCCTTATGATGGATTGATGTACGCGTGGAAACGGTTGATTAGCACGGTCGCTGATGTCACCTGCTGCCGCGACAACACGAACCGCCAATTCTTCTTCGGTATCTACGGGTTCGGAGTACACCATTGATTTTATGCTTCCCCATAAAAAAAAAATCCATCGGTGTGAGATCTGGCGATCTCGGTGGCCAAGCAACTGGTCCGCCACGACCAATCCAACGACCAGGATATGTCTCATTTAGGTAATCTCTAACTGCTCTTGTGTAATGCGAAGGTGCGCCGTCCTGTTGAAACCACATCAAATGTCTGGTCATTAGTGGAATATCTTCAAGAAGACCAGGGAGCTCCTCCTTCAGGAAACCAAGATATGTTTGCCCGTTAAGACTGCATGGTAGGAGATATGGCCCAATCAGGACATTGTGAATCATGCTAACCCAAATATTCAACGAAAAACGATGCTGAAAACTGTTAACATGTGTTGTACATGGGTTGACATGAGACCACAGATGACTATTGTAGCTATTGAACATTCCCTCTCGCGTAAACGTTGCCTCATCTGTCCACAAAACCATGGAAGGAAAGTCTGGAATCCTATTCTGTTGCTGCATAAACCATTCCGCGAAAGCACGCCGGGGACCATGATCATTGGGACATAATTCCTGCACCTTTCGAAGCTTGAACGGATGATGCAGGTTGTCATGTAAAATGTTCCATACAGTGGTATGACTAGTATTCAGAGCAGCTCCGACCGCACGAGTACTTGTCGATGGATTTCGGTTAAACCTTTCCAAAACTTCATCCTCTAATTCAGTGGAGCGTAACCACCGACGACGTCCATGCTGATGATTATCATGAGCGAATGCCCCTGTTTCTCTTAGACGACGATCTACTGCACCAAATGTTCGTGAATTGGGAAGAATTCTGTTGGGATAACGTTCAGCATATAAACGCCTTGCACCATCCATGGTACCAGCAGCACCGAGACAGATGCATGTCTGCATAATCATTCCATGTAAAACGATTCATACTGTTTGTTTAACTTTACACATGTAAAAAGTACATCAAGTGAACTTTTTAAAACAAATCTTTACCTACTGCTTTCCCAGAATGCGATTAGTTCATTTACATATGGACTAATCGTATTTTACAGAGGGGTTGGATACCATGAAATCTCCTTGACGAAGTTTGTCCTAAGACTTTTCAACAAACAAGCACGTGCACCTTGAAATTTCTTTGCAAACAATTACTTTAAAAGTTATGACAGTAGATTGCTTGTGTTAATTGTTAAAAATAAAATAATCTGGGCCTACCAACGCACACTGCGTCCCGGTGTCATTTGATTGTTCGATGCAGTATTGTAAGTAAACGGAGCTGCGGGGACCCCATGTTCATATGACAAAAAATACTGCTAAGGACCTCTTCTATCATCTCCCAGAAAATCTGTACTCAATTCAAAAACACCCTGTATATACTGTATAGGTGCGACGAAATATTTTTGTTGAAGAGAAGGAAAACCTTATCCGACTAGTTTCGCCTTTTTTCCGGCTTCATCAAGGGATAACAAGAGAGGAAATTCCTCCGGGGAATTGTTTACGGAATACAGGTACTTAAAAAGAAATGATTTTATTGAATATATTGAATAGGATAGGCTGGATATACAAAAAGCAAGAATAATATGGGTCATAGTAAATTTGCTAAGGCGGAAAAGCATTATATGAATATCGAATGTGGTTTGAAAGTTAATAAACCACTTTAAAGGATGACATAACCAAGTATCAAAAGGCTAAACTAGTCGCAGTCACGTTTGAAACATTTCCCAAATTTTTGAATCGTTTTTGAAAACATTATAATATAGGTTTCAATAAATCAAATCGATAATCTTCGAATTTTAATAATAATTATTCTTATATATTCATTCATGAATCGTCGTTACTTATTGTTTGATATATTACATGCTTTTTCTTAGCATTGAAAATTTCTAATGGGTATTATTAGCACAGATACCACTGAATTAAATTTTACCATCTTCGAACTTATTAACGACTCTTATACATTCGTTCATGACTCGTCGTTACAAGTTGTTCGATATATTACATGCCATATGTTAGCATTGAAAATTTCCATATGGTATTATTAAAACAGGTACCACTGATCCAATTTCGACAACCTTCGAACCAAGATATAAAGAATACAGGTAGCGCCGTCCGAGAGGAAAACTGACTGTCGCCCCATCTGATGTTGGTAATTGGAATATTGCCAGCTTCATGACGTCACAAGGACCAATGGTTAAAAATTATTATGGGGAATAGTGCTTTTACGCAACAAAATACCATCATGCGCAATTCCCACTTACAATTATATAAAATTTAATACAAAAGATAAAATTGTTTACTTTTTCCATTTTTCCCAAAGATTCAAATTCAATTAAAAAATGGTTAATATCATGCAAATTGGATAAAAATATTTGTACCACAACAGCAGTGATTTGCTCTAACCATTTTAACCCACCGGGAAGCGCGCTGTTGTAAAATTTACAACACCGGCGTTCTTTTGTTCCTAATGAATATTTTTTTTATAGCAGGGATTATGGCTCCTGCATCTTTTCTTTTTTCTGACTACCTGCATGCCAAACTCAAAGTCAAATGATCTTGCCCCTTTCCTTTTCGCAGCAGGTCAGAATTGAAACAGTGAGCGTCGATCGGCGTTGTACTTTTTACAACACGCGCCTAGTCGTGACACTGTAAAACTTTGCCCTTTATGGTTTTCTTGTGTATTTTTAAAATTTTTTCCTCATTCAACATGTCACGTGGGTTGAGCATAAATGATATCGAACAAATTCTTTTAGAGGATTTGCAGGAGGATGATTATTTTGGCAGTGATTTGGAAGAGAGAGTGACAATGAATTTGAGTGAGCTGAACCAAACAGGACAATCTATATTGTAAAATTTTTGATTTTATTTTCATTTTGTTTCCTTTTATTAAAATAATTTTGTTTACATTTCTTCTCATTTTCATTCAGATTTTCAATAGAAAACATAGTTAATCATTATTTAATAGGTTAAGCTAATAAAAAAGGCAAAATATCAAATGTTGTAAAAAAATACAACAGCGCGACTGCTCGAGAGAGGAAATCATCGCGCCTACTCGAAGGTTAAAGATGACGATTATGAAAACAATGAATTCGTATATCCTCTTACCTAACTAACACTTACCACTAAATCATGGGATATTAAGGATTCTTTAGGTTAGGTTAAAATAAAGATCATCAGTTGTAAATTTTGCGCCAACTACATATTTACAATACCTAGCCAATTTGCTCTTACATTCACTTGTAGCAAGAACGGAAGAACATTCACTTGTTTCACCCCTCCCCCCCCCCTCCCATTCATCCGTTCTTGCTTGTAGTTATCTAACCATTTTAAAGACGACGATCATGAAAACAATGAGTGCGTATATTCTCTGATTGAATTCGTATAGCCTCCTACCTCAGAATCGCAGATTTCATTAGACGTGGTCTTCGATTCATGAGTTGACATAGTTCTAGATATTTGTTTTCATAATCGTCATCTTTAAAATGGTTAGAGTAAATCACTGCAGTTGTGGTACAAATATTTTTATCCAATTTACATATTAAGCATTTTTTTTAATTAAATTTGGATCTTTGGGGAAATGAGAAAAGGAAACATTCTTATCTTTTGTATTATATTTTGTATTATTGCAAGTGAGAATCGCGCATTATGGCATTTTTCTAAGTAAAAGCAACATTCCTCGTAATAGGTTTTAAAGATTGGACCTTGTGACGTTCATGAAGCTGGCAATATGCCAATTACCAACACCAGATGGGGCGACAGTCAGTTTTTCTCTCGGACGGCGCTACCTGTATTCTTTATATCTTGCTTCGAACCATATTTATCGATTGGCGAAAACGTACCCAATGCTCTTGTCATTACGCATTGTTTGATGTACTACTTGCTATTTCTCTAATTGGGTTTGAGTTATGGATAGTATTCTTTCTTTGGTGTATGAGGCATATTATTAAGGATTTTGGATATCCATTGACGTTGGCTAGGTGTTGAATATTGCGGAATTCTTTGGCTTTGTTAAGGCTGTTTAGAGGCAGTTTTAAGGTTGTGCCAATAAGTAAAAACGGAAAGACGCTAGTTTCTGGGACTAAGGGTGGGAAGAGGAAAGATGTATTAAATTGAAAGAGCTAGTAGGTTTTCGGTAAATACTAAACGACAGACAGTAGTTTTCAAGATCTTTGGTAATAGGAAGTTCTATAGGATGAGTAAGGGATTGTTAGTTTCAATTTCGTAAGTGAATTGGATATGGGGGAAGAAGGAGTTAAACCTAAGGAAAGAGCTGGTTATTGAAAGAAAAGTAGTTTTGGGTAAGGATAACAGATAGGATAGCGAGCAGGTCGATAAGATCAGATTAGAGAAAAGAGAGTACAAAGGGACTCGGGAACAGGGACAGTAGTATATAAGTTTGAGATATCAAGAGACATTAAGCAAAGATTATAATCTGAGATAAAAATGTTTGTAAGTTTAGTAGACAGGACGTGTAATTTCCTTTCTTTTTAGTCGGATAATGTCTTCCGTTAATATTTTTTCCACTTTATAGCTAATAGCATTGTTGTCTATGGCGAACAGCTCCGCACTATGATCAAAAGGAATTTATTTATCTTCAACGAAAACTCGGTGCCAAAATACGTAGGCAGTCATGCACTCTATACATACTAAAGAAGTGCTTTGTTATTTTTTGGTGAAAATCTGTTTGTATCCGAACAATCAGTAAAATTGGCGCTGCTGCGACTGCGTGCAAGGAACTGCTTCAGTCAACGATTAGCGCTTCTCGCTCACGTATACAAGGACGGTGTATTTTTGCTACATTTTGAGAAGAGGGGATGCTAGATTAAAATGCTGAGAACGAAGGTTTATACAGGGTGAGGTCAAAGCTGTATTTCGGAACGATATGACTACGCAAGACAGTTTTAGAGTTTGTGGCATTTTGGGTCGAGGTTGAGTCTCTTAAATGGGAGCGGAGTCATGTGACATGTCAAATACCACCAGTTTTTTTTCTTCAGACGTTCATTCTTGCAATCGGATTTCAGTTATCTGTTGTGGTTCACAAGTTATTAACAAAAACAAAAAGCACACACCAAAAACTAGGTTGCAGGAGTTAAAGGATGGTTGAATGTGTTGCCCCTGCTCAAGGCGCTTTATCCATTCATTATGCATACGCACAAGAACGTCGCGGGCAATGCTGTCACAGGCCTGCAGGATGCGTTGCTGGAAGTGACGTTTGCTTTGGATTTTCACAGCTTACGCAGATCGTTTCAATTGGCCCTACAGGTGGAGAACATGGTGGCAAATCCAATTGCCCATCCAACCATCCTGCTGGGAAAAACTTGGGAAAGTGCCATCTTCAGTCAACAGTGATGGGAACACAGTGTTCTGTAACATGTTCAGGTACTCATGAGCATTTAAGGGCCCGTTTATGAAAATTTTGTGTAATTAAACGGATGCCCGATATCCCACACAACACCATAACTTTGGATGGATCTGTCCAATGAGGATTCGTATCTCTCCAGTATCTCTTGTTCTGACGGTTCACCTACCCATGGATATAACAATTTTTCTCATTACTGAACACCGTGTTAGTGCAAATGAAGAATCCAGTCGGTAGTTGCCCAGAGCCCAGGTATATAATTCCTCACGTCTATCCGGATCATCTGAACTTTGAATGGATGCCATTTGTTGGTATGCAGTATCCATGCTATGGATGATGGACTGAGTCCACACTTGTGCTGCGTTGTGGATTCTTTGCAAATGCTGTGTTGAGGTTTGCCTCATCGGCTGATGTTTTTGCCCGGCCTATACGAGCTTCATGTTCAACAGTTCCAGCTTGCGACGGTACTGGGCACGACTGGTCTCTTTCGGGGTACCATCTCCAATTACCTGTACAGTGTCAATGTTTTTGTTAATGACTTGGGAACCGCAACAGATAACTGAAATCCGATTGCAGGAATGAATGAACTTTTGAAAAAAACTGATATTATTTGATATGACACATGACTCCCTTCCCATTTAAGAAAATGAATCTTGACCCAAAATGGCGGCCAAACTCCAAACCGTCCCGTTCATTTTACACACACCATTTCTGGAATATAGCATATCGAGTGATTTTTGACTCGTCCTGTATACCTGCGGAACGTATTCGTATTATGTAATTATGTATAAGGCTTTTTGGCACGACTGAGGAAAGCTTTGAATTTAAATGTTAGCGTACATGACAAAAACGCATCCCGCGTTGAATAGAGAAGGGGGTTTCTTTTTCCTTGTGATTCTTGTTCGCCGTCCAAATTGCGTCATTTCATTATCCTTATCATTATCCTTATGATGAATCAGAACGGAATATGTGTGAGTGACAAACAAGCGGATGTGTAAGGTTTTTATTTATTTTTATTTATTTATTTATTTTTTTGTCCAGTTTGAAAAATTTTTGAAATTCGTTTTAGGGATCCTTAGTAAATATTATAATATAAAACGATATTTTTTTTTTCGATATTTTGAGTTGTTTCTGTTGTATAAAAGAGGAAGAGTTGTATTTATTATTGACGTGTCCTGTTCTGCTTGGTTTCTATGGGAAAGTTTTGTTGCTTGAAAACGTAACGCGTTGCAAAATGAAATTAACCCATTAAGGAAGCTGATAAAACATGAAGCGGGTCACGTGGTTGGGTTTAATGGTTTTTTTTTTTTGTTGTGTTTTTTTTCTTTTTAAAATTTTTATGATTCTGAAATAAGAGTAGTCGGATTTTTCAGATGTTTCCTTTAAAATACAAAGTTTAGTTTTTTTTTTCTTTTTTTTTCGATTAGGAATAAATGGATAAGTTTCCTGGCTATTTTTTTTTTTTTAGGAATAGCTTATACTTGCCAGCTTGAACGATTTTTCCGTAAAATGTACGGATTTTGAAGTCTTTGTAGAACTGAAATTGGCAGACAAAACTGAGACATCTGAAGAAAAAAAAACAAGCGCGAAATCAATGAAGGTACATACATGCGAGGAATGTCAAGTCTAGTAGATTCGTAAGACATTATACTCTGCTTCTCTAAGAATGAAATGAAATCGAAATGCTGCTTGAATAGTATTACAATGTTACACAGAAGTAATTTGTTATATTTTTAACATGCCTGATTCATTTTTGAAAAAATAATTGGTTGGTAGTATTATTTCATCATTCTTATCGAATTATTTCTCGAGATTGAATGCTAAAATCGTAGTAGTTACTAGTTTCATGATAGTAGCGCCATCGCCTGACGAGATCGTGCATTTTTCTATTAGTAAAGCATGGTCCTCTGTGCTACAGGGTCAGAGTAAAGGGGGCCATGAATAAAGCGTAGTTCCCACATGCGTGAAAACAACGGCAGAAACCATGAATTAGAAAAAATGTATGACGTCACTTCTTGCTTTCGTCTCTTCTGCTCGACTGAAAATTTCTGCCTTTTGGAGTTAGGCATGGATTCCACATGCGTAAAACAGCGGCAGAAACAAAAAAGCAGAAAAAATGTTTGACGTCACTTCCTGCTTTCGTCTTTCTCTCTGGCTGTGGTCAAAAACCCTCACCGGTGAGAGAATGATGACGTAATTTCTCACTGGGCGAACCATCTTTTCCTCGGTGAGGACAGTTAGACAAACAGGTTAGGCATAGCAGTACTAACTGACGTTTCTGACCGCGTTAAAATGACGTCACAGTTTTCTCACCGGGATTTCTGACCGACCAAACGTTAAGGCGTGGATTCCACATGCGTACAACAACGGCAGAAACCACAAAGCAGAAAAAATTTTTGACGTCACTTCCTGCTTTTATCTTTCTCTCTGACAAAAAATTCTTTTATCTTTGTAGGCTATGACTCGATCCAAATAAAAGAAAACAGGAGTTTTCTGGTTTCTGTTGTTGTTTTTACACATGTGGAAACCACGCCTTAGGTTGAGCTCAACTTTTGTGGCGGAAAGCAAGGCAGAACTGGTAGCTTAGCCAATAGAAAACGATCTCTGTAGTGACGTCAGGATGACGTTTTCTCTCTCTCTGGCTGAGGTAAAAAACTCTAACCAGTGAGAATAGTAGGCGTGGATTCCACATGCGTTAAAACAACGGCCGAAACCACAAAGCAGAAAACTTTTTGACATCACTTTCTGCCCGACAGAAAATTTTCATATCCTTGTAGGCTATCCAACTCAATCCAACTCGAAAAAAAACAGTTTTCTGTCGGGCAGCAAGATGAAAGCAGGAACTGACGTCAGAACATTTTCTACCTTGTCGTTTCTGCCATTGTTTTTACGCATGTGAAAACCATGGCTTAGTAGGCTGTGACTCAACCCAAATCGAGAAAAAAAAAGTTTTCTGTCGGGCAGAAAGACGAAAGCAGGAAGTGATGTCAAAATATTTTTCTGGTTTTTGCTGCTGTTTTTACGCATTTGGAACCAGGCTTTAGCATTTGGTCGGTCATAAATCCTGATGAGAAAACTAAGACCTCATTTTAACGCGGTCAAAAACGGCAGATAGTGCTCATACGCCTAAAGCATGGTTCCCACATGTGTAAAAGCAACGGCAGAAAGCTGAAAAAATTTATGATATCACTTCTGCTTTTGTCTCTTCTGCCCAACTGAAAATTTCTGCTTTTTGGAGTTGGGTTGAGTTTAACTTTTGTGGCAGTTAATGGTTGCTCAGCTAATAGAAAACGATCTCTGCAGTGATGTCCTCTCTCTCTCTCTCTCTCTCTCTCTCTCTCTCTCTCTCTCACGCACACACACATCCAAACCCACACACACAAAATAAAAATGTCGGACGCTGAGCTCGCAAAGGTGAAGAGGTCTCTCTCATCCTTTTGAGTTTCTGCCATTTGGAACACCTCCAGGAGCAGAAAGTAAAAAGGCAGAAGAAATACGCCCTGGTTTCTGCTCTCTTGTTTTCTGGTAGTGGGAACCACGCTTTAAGCCGGGTTTCCACATGCGTAAAAACAGTGGCAGAAACCACAAAGCAGAAAAATTTTATGATGTCACTTCCGGCTTTCGTCTTTCTACCCGACAGAAAATTTTTATCTTTGTAGGCTATGACTGAATCCAACTCGAAAAAAATTTTCTGTCGGGCCGAAAGACGAATGCAGGAAATGACGTCATAAAATTTTTCTGCTTCAAGCTTTCTGCCGTTTTATACGCATGCGGGAACCACGCTTAATAGGTTGGCGGACAAAATCGGTGAACTAGTTCCGGATCAAAAGGTCACAAATAAATTTCTGGCCGATGCATTTCTCTCTCCTCCATTCGATAGCTAACGCTTGTGGATTAAATGAAGACAGGTGGTTTTCGTTTATGGCTAAATTTAATTTGCTCTAATGCTTCCGGGTCAAAAAGTCAACCAACAACTACTTTAGAGTTATTTAATGTTAAGATAAAGCATGTAATATATCAAACCACTCGTATCGACGTGTCGTAAATGAATATAACGGGTAATTAATGATAATCGAAATTAGTCAAGTGGTAAGTGTTGTAATGATACCATTTTAGTACTATTGGAAACTTTCAATAGTAAGATATAGCATGTAATATATCAAACAACTCATAACGAGCTCTTAGGCATAATGTCATTACTAGCTAAGTGCTGTTAGACATATATCAGTAACTAATTACTTAGGCCTAACATTATGAATAGCTGATTTCCGTTGGCATATAGTTGTCAATATCTAATAGCTATTAGCTAACCGCTGGCTTCAGCAGTAGATACTGACGTAGAAACGCTTTCTCAATACATTATTATGAGAAATAATAGATGCTAAAGATACTTTACAATGAAAGCTGAAACCGTGGCTTTACATAGGAGGATCAGCCACCACAAGTAACCTTAACAACTGAAAGTTTCTTTAATATTCAAATGCTTTCCTTTTCATTCTGGAATTCTATAAAACCCTGTCGGTTCTGGGCATTTCGGTTCCCTGACTTGTTTTATATGAATTCATTTTTACCGGGACTAGGACAAGGTGGTGTCCTTTTGTATACAAGTTTCGCGATAATAGCGTAAATCATCGGCACCTAATCAATTCAGTCTACGTGAATGCACTGATGGGAAAACAAAACTGATGGCAAAATTCCCGGATTATAGAATACGACGGTTTTCAGAATCTAGTTCCGTTTTCGGATTCGTTTAATTAAGCTTTGGTTCATGTTTATGAGCCTAAGTTTCAGAACATGTAAATTATTTCTGGTTTTGGTATATTTTGGACTAAACGCGCGCATTTTATTCTCCGTAAGTTGGCAGGTATGAATGAATAGTAAGAGTTTACGGTTGATGAAGGAATTGTAATTTTTTCGTCTCCTGTCTTCCTTTCTTCTTCTTTCCTATTTTCTTTGTGCGTCATGTCGCAATTTTCTTTTTGCCGGCCCTTTTGTCATTATTCGAGCTCTCTTCACTTGTCAATTGCCGGAAATGGTGGCGGCCGATGTGCAAACTGTTGGCTGGGGGTTCAATCAATTACTCGGCTTTCCTAGACCGCTCGCAAAACTCGTCACGAGGCAAGATAACCGTTTGAAAAATTATTTGCGATCGAAAGAGTTCGAAGGTCCGGTAAATAGTCTGTTTCGATAGGAATTGAGCTCTTCCCATCAACCACCACCACCACCGGATCCAATCGAATTTGCTAATAATTTTCTGCCTTTTAAGCCGGGATCAATTTTGCGAGGAAATCGGGCGGAAAAGAGTTGGAAAAAAAGGAAGGAAGGAAGGTGCTCGCCCGCTGTCGCCATCTTCCGAGAACAGAAGAAGCCAATCGGGAATTTTTTTTTCCATTTGCAAAATGGATAATGGGAAAGGGAAAGAAGAAGAAGACGAAGAAGCTGGCGGGCAATGCGGGTCTTGTTGCGTCCGGAACTCGGCCGACTGGATGGGAGGAGAAAAAAGTGGTGGTTTGAAGAGAGGAGGAAATAAAAAAAATAAAAGGACCCGTGAGCTGGGCCATTTCACTTGACCCGTTCGGTTAAAGAGTCCGTTTTAGGTTGTGATAATCGGAACACGGGGTGTCTTCCAACCGCGGAACTTCCTGGATATTAGGAGCGATGACGGAGATAGCGCCTTTTGCCCGCTTCCTTATTGCAGCGTAGAACTGTAATCCTCGGAGGAGTCGTCGTGATGGGAGATATTGGAATTTTTTTTTCCCCTTGGATTGAAGACAGGTGCGACGAAATCGCCAGCCATTTCAGGTAGACACTGTTGAAGGACTAATTGATTTCAGCGTTTGGTTTTCAGAAGTTCTGCAGTTGTTACTTTGTATCTTTCAACAATAACGCATCACATCTGGATGAATGTTGCTGGTGCGGACCATTAAGAAGCCGTTTCTGGAAAGTAAATTGACAAATTAAAAAAAAAAAACAACCCACCAGCAGCTATGGGTGTAGCTAGTAATTTCGATTGGAGATACCATTAGGGGTGGTGGGATAACTTTTGGTCGCCAGATTTTCAAATGGGAAGAGGTCATATGAGATATATGAAATGCACGTAGAATTTCTTGGCAAACGTACTGGTGGTGTTATTTTTTACATATCTTTATTCATTCTTGAGTTAAGGCAGGTTTTTTAGTTCGATATGAATCCACATTCACCACGAACGTCTAATTATGATTAGTGACCACAAATTAAAAAAAATTTCAGAAACATTAGGTCTTGTTTGCCGTTTCTGATTGCAGAATCGACGATGAACGTTCAGAAGCACATTGGAGTCAACACTGACAAGCCTGTCTGATACGCGCTGTTTCAGATGTTCAGTGTTCAGTATCTTCTTCTTGAAAGTACAGATACTGGTCAAGCGTACATAAATATTGGTTTCACCGGCTCTACATGGATTTAATGAAAATGATGGGATTTTCTTTCCACCATACTTATAACCAAAATGTGCGAGCTGAGAATTTGCAAGGACACTTGACAGGACGACGAGATGCTATTGTGTTTTCCTGGACATTCCGAATGATTTTTAACGACTGTAAACTTTTGCCAACGGGCTAAAAAATGTCGTTTATCCTAGAAAATCGGCTGCACTGGCATATTGCTCTTTCGGGAAACAATTGAAACGGCATGTTTAGCAATGCCACTGGACAGTTTGGTCAACTTTGCCCAATCAGCAGTTCGCCGTACTAATGAGTGTCTGGAAGGTAATGACGATCATTTTGAAGATCTCTTGTAATTGAATAGGTCATATGGAACTTGTATTCTTTGCTTCAATAAGATTTGGTGGACTCAGTAGGTCGATCAATCATAATGAATGATTAGGTTTTCACTCATGATGGGCTCTTGTAAGCTAGACACGACCTCTCCATTCAACGTGTCACGTTTTCGCGTACAGTTTGCGAAGTAGATTTTTATTTATTTTTGCAAATTTAAATTAATTTTATTAATGAAATATTGGGTACTAAAGTCCGTGTCTAAAGTATCTGACTTTGTAAAAAAAAAAAACAAAAAAAAAACTGATGTATTTGCACACCACTTTATTTTTTGACAAAACAAAACTTATTATCATTTATTCATACCGTAAACAAGATTATTCCAAATTTGTGATACAATTGGAAGATCCAAGTACGTTGTTCTTGGAATTTGTGAAGCCAGACGGCCAAGAATCATTAGTGAACGACATGATCGCCAGGTTTTTCGACTTGCTGCTACTAATAAAAAGTCATTACGAACAACATTACTTGAATTGGGTGGAGAAGCATCCAATAATACCTTACATAGATGAATTAAGGCATCTCTACTGGTTTACGCAAAGAGCACAAGAGAGCGCGATTGGAATGAGCTCGAGAGCATATGCCATGGCTTAGTGTGATTTTTTTTTTCCGATGAAAAGAAGTGGAATCTGGACGCTCCCGACGGAAATGCATACTAGTTTGGCATTTCTGACTGAAGACCAACCTCTTCAAAGTATCAAGAAACGCTGGGAAGTCGCTACCTTTCATGTCCACAGTGGTTGGAAACAACGGCATTTTCCAGTATGACAATGCCAGTATACAGAAATCGCGATGAACAAATCTGTATTTTGAAGCACATGGCAAATGTGATGAAGTGGACATTCAAAAATCCCGGATATAAATCCTATTGAAGACCTTTGGGGAGTGAAGACACGCAAGGTTTATGCCAATGGTCAACTTTTCTCTTCCGTTGTAGAATTAAAAAGTGAATTTGTAAAAGTGTGGTTTAATTTGGATCCAGGTTTTCTACAAAACTTGATTACATCAATGAAAGACAGTTTTTTTCTTCAAATAATTAAGTGTAGTGGTAACTTTATTTGAACATTGCTTGAAACATGATGTCTGTTTATTTGAGTGAGTCTCTATATTTGTGCTGATTATTCTAACCTGATTTTTTTTTTTGTATTAAAAAGAAACAATGTATATTTTTGAAAATTATGAATATTCGTATTCACGGTGTGAACACATGATATTTAGTTTTGTTTTGTCAAAAAATAAGTCCGTTTTTTACAAAGTCTCTATACTTTTCAGATGGAACTTATGTATCTACTAACCTGCGAACCGGGTAACTGCTCTAACTAGCCCAAAGGATTTGTATATAACGTAATGCTTCCAAGTCCACAGTGGCTTAATTGGTTAGGGCACCAGCGCGATTACCATTTTTGAGTTATTCTTTAAACAATATTTTTTAATATGTTTTGGTTTTATTGCCATTTTTAAATTTAATTAGTAAAATTAAAGATAAATGCCGTATATAAGACGCGTCTTGCCGAAAATAGCAAATTGCATGATGAGAATAGCGAAATACCAAGTTCGGTAGCTCTGTTTTTCTTTGTAGTCTTTCCTCTGCCCTTTCTTGTTTTAAAACTAGTTAAATTTCTTGCTGGTTTAAAGGTAGCTGACACTCGAGTTCAAGAGCGTGGGCTCCAGTGATTTTTTTTTTCCAAAGGCAATCGCAATGTCTTGATCACGTCTTCCTTGAAAAACAGTCGGGACCTTCATACCTGTTGTGCGTTAGACCTTTCGTGTATTATTTTGATATTTGGTGGCGACAAGACTCATAAAAGTGAGAGAGCATGTAGACTATCTTTTTTCTGTTGTTTTTTTTTAAATAGGAAACGCCACCATCTAATACGACCCAGCTTAAGAGCTGCCATTATGTCAGCATGGGCAAACATTCCTCAGCAACGGCCCCTCCGTGGTGGAAGGGCTTGAGTGCGTCAGCTGGATTGGGTCACTCATGCTGGATATGAAGAGAAAACTTCCCAACAAATATCATTCAAATTAAAAGACATTCGAGAAATTCCTATGTATGCTAAACAAAGAACTGTTTGCATAACAGATTTCGAGGAGATGGTGTTGGATCGTGTGCACGTATTTTGCTTGCTTATAATTCGTGTTTTTATTGCTCAATTGTATTTAAGTTTTACAGACATATTCTCATAGTCATTACGTTTTTTAAACTTCAATATGTCCATCGTTGCGCACAACACTATATTAAAAAAAAACAAGTTCTAATTAAACAAGATTTTTAGTTTCAAGGATATATCGTGGAGTGATGTCATATCCTCCATGTTCATCGTTCTTCTCGACATTGAGATTTCCTGTGCGCTTATCTCACGAGCACAGGACAAATGTCAATCGGGTTGATCTTTAAGAAAAGGGATAATTGACATCTTATTTTAGAAAAGCGATAATGATTGTGTACTCCAAGAATTAAGTGGTACGAAAAATAATGAATAACAAAGAATTCGATAACATCTAGTAGAGACATTGGAATGTTTCCTTAGCGTCGTTTTATCACATCTTTTTCAAAATAAATTCCAGCTTTTCTCACGTTTTAATTATCCGTTTCTTGAAGAGGCTGTGAAAGAAGAATGGCATTTCTATTTTTGGAATTTACACTGCGGTTGTTGGCGGAACCATTGCGTAACAGCAAACTCTACGTGAGCGTCGGATTTGAACCGCCATTTTTTGTGTTTGTTCAGTTGCCACGTGAGAGCACCAAAATTGTCAACCCAGCAGTACATTTATAATAATAATAACTTTTCACATTCCTGTAAGAGATTCCATTTCTGCATATACACTGAACGACTGTCATCACGCCATGAGTTTAAATACCAAAAACACTCCATGAGTTTTCTAATAAAATTGTGCTCTACCGTAATATATGTTTCATGCAAAAACCACTGCGATGCTAGCAAACGTAAATGTCCTGTCCGTTCTAAGCTTACCAATAATGAATTACTGGCTACCAACCACTCACAGTGTAGATAGTTGGATCTTCAGCCTATACTTTATTGCTTATTATTCTTTTTACACGAGTCTTTACAATATTTATAAGTCTGTGTTTATAACTAATAGCATGATCCTCTGCGTCGTTTCGGTTTTTGTTCATTAAGCTAAAGAAAAAAGTTATACAGTTATACACTCTGTCCCAAAATAATAGCCAGTGTCAAGTTTTCTTAATTACATGAAACAAAGGCAGCAAATCACCATTTTATTTTAATAATCGTTTAACAACAACAAACAACAAAATGACGAATTAAATATGTGCAAGCACAATTTAATGATTTATGATACGAGGGTTGGGGCAAAAGTCATGGCAACTATTTTTTTTCTTGAAGATACCAGTCCGGTTGGAAAATGTGACATATACAGACGAAAGGGCAAGGTGTTAACTACATGTGTGGACAATGAATAGCACTGAAATATCGTAACACACTAATTTATTACGGTAGTATACAGGGCAATATGGCCTTCACGGTGCAAAAGAATAACATCACAGTACACATAAAGTTGACATGACAAACCTAGGCCTAAAGACTCTCAAAGTAGTCCCCTGCTACTGTCACCACACGCTGCCAACGATGTGGGAGGCGCTGAATACCATCAGCCTCAGCATTTGCCGCACCATGTGTGAATCGGGTCACCTGTTGGCGCACAGCATTAGCAATGTCCTCTCGTGTTGCAAACCGCCTACCACGTACGGTATGGTAGGGCATTATTCCCAAGGGCTTCCACTAGTTCACTCTTATCCCATCGCATTTCTCCCTCGGAGAACGGCTATTTTGATGTAAGCGCGCTGCTCAACACGGGTTACTTCCATCTCGCACGACACTCACCAACTGACTGATTTCACAGCCCTCGCTGCGCTACTACCAGCTATCACAGAGCCATCTGTTGTTCTGCATACACACTATGCTTGCAGAACTTCCACACGACACATATACGTTTGTGATCCGTTCACATATCGACAAGAAAAAAAATAGTTGCCATAAAAAAAAACCGACTCTCCCAAAATGATAGACATTTAACATAAGTATAAATAAAAGAATACTTAATAATTAATTTCAGCCTTAATAATTTGAATACAACAAATTGCGCATTGAATTCAACAAATTATGATGTACAGTCGGGTGCATAAAGGTTTTGACCTAAGTCAAAATTGTTCGGCTTCCTTACAATACTTCAATCCAATGAAGTTACTTTTTCCAGGTATCTAGTCGAGCACGCTTACTATTGCTTAGCATCGGGGGAAGGCAAGTTTTACGTCACGTGCTCAACTATGTTGACAAAAAAGATTATTTTGGCTGTTCTGATGAGAATTTTTGTTTTATTAATAATAAACTAATCTATTTGGTTAATAGTGTAACAGAAATAGTGCACAGTATCGATGTAATTATATGCGTGATCAAGAGATAAGCTGATGCAGCGCTCGTTATGGTGTGATGCGAAAATGATTTACAAGTGTAAGAGGAAGCTATTTTCTTATGACTGCTCGAAAAGTTACAAGTCTCATTTTTTGTATATTTTGTGTATATAAAATAATCAACGACAATTATGCCAAAACCATCCGAAACATTTTTTTAAATTTATTGTTTAACTAGATGGATCCCGTCAAAATTTAACGTAGAACAACCATCTTATTATTAATCCCCATCTGTTTAATTAAAAAGTAATAAAATAAAAAATTGTCAGAGCTTAAATATCTCATTATGCACAAAGAATAAGAAATGAGTTAATATATAAAATCAAAATAGCTTTAAACTAAATTTTTTTTAAAGTATTAAACTGAGACAAAGTGTCAGTGGATAAAGTGATCAGTTTTTACAGCTCTTTCTGACGATATAACATTTAACAGAACATTTTCAGAGTTTTTCAGTAGTCACAATGAAACGTCATAAAATGATCAAGGCAGGATTTTCTTTCTGCAAATCTTCAGTTTATTTAATTCAAAACAATGATTGAATATTGTCTCATTACAACAATCCCTGGCTTCTGATGGATTGTCGTAACTTTCTTTGTTGGCTTCAGATGCCCATGAGCAGAAGTGCCAATTTTGCTCATTCAAAAAATGCTTTGAGTTTTAATATAGTACTAGAGAGATCCCGTCAAAACTTGACTGAAAACAACCCATCTCCATCTTGTTTTTCCTGTAATGTTGTTGATTGTTATCGTCGATAATTGTTTACGTAATTGTTGTTGATTTGATCATCAATGGTAGCAAAGCTGTTGATTGTGACGCCGTTGTGGAGAGGATTGTTTGGTTTGCCAGTGTAAGCATTTCCAATTGTAAATAAGCGCTAATTAATAGTAATATTGAAGACGAAAACTAAATTTGACAAATCTACAGCCCAAGACCTTTCATTTAAGACCAAAATGAAGTTTATACATGCAGTAGTTTTCACCAACGAACTGTCGAAAGAAACGGCCTTGTAACTTAAATATATAGATAGGATTATATATTTTAATAGTAGAGAATATTAAATGATTTGAACAAAAGAGGATTTTTGTAAAAGTAACGGTGGTATGAATTACTGTATATTTTATTAAAAACTAAAATATAGATTTAAAGCATGACATGATAATTAACATGAAAAGTTTTTTAAACCCTCAAATAAACAGATCAAATTGCACACTTGGATGAAAAAAATTTAATCTGTTTATGGTGTTCTTTGCATACACCGTTTAAAACTTAAACGAAGTCAAAAACGCGAAAATGAACAAAAAAAATGTCTATCCCATATCGGATTCGAACTCTGCCATTCGAGGCAGTAGGCAGAGACTTTAACGATACTGTTGTCAGCCGCTATCGCTTATTATTGTCAGGAGAGAGCCCGTGACGAGCACATCCCAGGCGTATTACCTGCTACCCTACTTTCATTAAGAAGGGGCAGATCCATTTTAGTCTGCCATGACTCTCAGTACAAGTACCTGATTATGCAACCTATCAACATCCGCTAAGCTCAGCCCCTACGGAGTAGGTAAAAACCTTTTTGCACCCGACTGTACATCAATAGGAATTTTTTTCCATGCATCGGTTATTGCAGCTTTTAATGCAACAATGAACTCTTACTACATGCCATCTTTGTATAATCTCACAAATAGTTTCAATTGCAGTATGAATTGGCTTTATCAGTTTATTGGCCTTTCCAGTATGAATTGGTTCATTATCTTGTTGGAAGATGGGCGTTTCACCAGATATCATCAGCTGCAAGACTGGAATAAGAGCATCTTCAGCATTTATTCCTCGAATAAGATGTCAGAATAAGTGACAAATAAGATGTCTCGAATATCTTCAGCATTTATTCCTCTATTCAAAAAAACTAGTTCTGTTTTCCAAGTGACCAAATGCACCCCATGTGCTTATCGAACCTTTACCTGTTTTAAAAAAGGCGTTTCTCATGGCTTAGGTCAAACTAATAGGAGTGGAATCTGTCTGGACCATCCAGGTTCCACAATTTTTTTGTTAGAAAAGATGACATTGAACCACGGGTGAGTCCACGTGACATGATACCGCAAATTTCTGTTTTGCAAATGGTGCGATTTCCAAGAAGGTTGCGATTGTCGTAGTCAGCAATTTAGGAAAAATCGATTGAATTTTATCTTGATATAGACTATTTGTAAATACTGCAATTTATATTAATTATACCTTTTGTATATTCAACATTTGGTGCTGCATTTAATGTTCTCTCGTGATGGACGGGAAAGTAAGGATGCAGCTAGTTTTCTTGCAGACATGGGGTTTTTAAGAGGTTCTCGCAGTAAAACCCTTTTATCACCATCTCTGAGGGCGGAAGGCTGCCCAGTGGTTTTCTTTTTATTACAAGTATTTCGATTTTTCAGGTAATTATAAATCACCTGTTCAAAACAGTGCAATTCCTGAACAATTTGTTTAACAGCATGGTTTTGACTTAAACCATCAAGTTTTTTTCCCGTTTTGTACTCATTTAGGTGTCTTCCTCGGTCCATGGTTAATGAATGTTAAGACTATTACTATGTATTAATGAAACTTATATATTAAAATAATCCGCGTCTACCCCACCGGTTATCATTTTGGGACAGTCCCTTCTGTGTTTCTTATTGGTTATGCTTTCAAAATTGCTGAATTTTATTCAAATCAATAATTCATGTGTTTGTTGATGATTGTTAAATTATTCTCAAAATAAAATCCAGCTTTCTTAGGCCCGTATTCAGAATGAGCACTAATGTTAATGAATTAGTACTTAACAATGGTTTGAGCAAGAGCATTAGCGCTCATTCTGAATACGGGGGGGGGGGGGGGGGCTTAGTTTTGTTTCAAGTAATTAACAAGAAACGAGACTGGCTATCATTTTGGGACAGAGTGTAGCAATTATGTTCATTACAGCTAAACAATTGGTAGCCTAAATTTGATCACAACCATTACAGAAAATAACATTGCATTCCAGTACACTTAACAGTAGCAAACCTGTATAAAATATAAAATTTTAATTTTCAAAATTAAAAGCAAAAATTGCTGGTATTGCTTGGACTAGTCAAACACTGTACATCATGTACCTTCTTTATTTTTATAAATCAACCAAAGTCTTCATATTCATCAGAACCTATTTTTTATGAAACCATTTTAATTTAATACTATCTTTTTAATTAAGTTTCGAATTTGATTTTGTACGGCGCATCTCACATGCAGTTGTTTGCAGTATGTAATATAGTGGTAATAATAACTTTATCATCAATCTGCTCTTCACATTTTTCGAGACATGCTAGCATCCTTTAGTTTCTTTCTTCTCTTTAGTGTAGTTTGTCTAAATTTCTTTGTTGTCAGGGCTTAAAAGCCACAAAAAATAATATTAGCCATTATATCCAGTGTCTCTTACAGCACACGCAAGGCAGGGTCTCATTTTATAACTGACAAAGTTAGTCATCTGATGGCGAAAAAGGATAAGTTCAGCGCTGTGCACGGAGCTGTACTTCTCGGGGCATTTTTTACATGAACCACTTCTTGGATATGAGGTATCTTTTGGGTATTCCCTGTATTGTAAGGTTTACTGCAATTTCCCATTATTGAAAGTTGCGTATTGCAGCGACTGTGTTAATCATTTTCTAATGATGAATATGGTCGCGATTAGCACACGTGTGGAAGTTGAGTGTAAGGGAGAAGGACTTTGGAAGCCGGTTGTTAATGATGCGTTCGAACAGTTATTTTTATGTAAGTACTTGTGTAGTGTTAATTGAGATTTATTGTCTATTTGTGTCACATATGCTGCGACTGGGCCATAAATTCATGGGCAATTGAAGCGCTGCAGTGAAAGCGAACGATGGGAAACTGATAAAACTTGAGTGGCGGTCGTCTGCTCGGAGGACGGCGCGTTGGGTTAGTCCTTTGGAGTCGATGAAATTAATATGTTGGGAGGCCTGTAATTGCTTTTCTTCTTCTTCTTCTTCTTCTTCTTCTTCTTCTTTGGAATTTAAAAAAAAGGAGTATTCAATTAAAAATTCTTAAGATTTATCTTTTAAGTTATTTCAATTAATGCGCCTCCAGTATTGGAAGTTGGGTTTGGGCTTTTTTTATAGAAGAAAGATGGAGATATTTTTTTTTTTTACTTGATTCTGCTTCCCTTCCATTTTTATTATTCTTTTCTTCGAGCTGCTCTCTTTCTCGTCCTCATTGCTTCTAAAGAAAGGGGAAAAAAAAGGCGCATTTGTAATTAATTACTAGCGACTAACCAATAATGGGAAATGGAGACGGTGGGCGTCGTTACTTCCGCTTTAGCGATGCGCTTCCGGTATCGGGTGAAGATGCGCCTCACTGCAGCGGGGTCAAGCCATAACACTATATCAAAGAGGGCTGGCTGGCTGCGCTCGAAGCTAGCGGCAGCAGCGTTGGAAGGAGACCTCCACCTCCTCCGCTGTCTCTCTCCCTTCTGAGCAGCAGCCGCCCTCCCTTTGAGCAGCGCAAATAAATCACGCGCTATGTAATTAACGGCGAGAATCCGCGAGAATCGACGACGTGAAAAATGGCCGCCCGCGCCATGTTTTTCCCCATTGATCGAAAGGGTGACAGTAAATTTTCGCATTTCGGGCATCCGGGTCGTCGTCTGCCTTCACCTTGAGGCTGGCGGGGATTTTTCATTTCTCCATTGACGAAACGGAAAGATGAAGAAGAGAAACGAGAGAGAAAGAAAAACGAAAGAGAAAATAAAAAGAATGAAATTGAATGAGAAGAGGAGCATTGAAGGAATGGTAAAGGGCGCTTTGAAAAGAGAAAAAGAAGAAGACAGTGATCCGTGCTTTTGATATGACCTTTGGTGAATGTCTTAAATGAAGGGAAGGGAAATTAGAAAAGGCGAAAGGTAATAAGGAAAAGGTGATAGGGTTAACAAAACGAATGGTGGTGAAAAAAAAAAATAAGAAGAAAATGAAGTGTGCATCTTAGAGGAAAGAAGGGAGCGTAGATAAGTGGGTGATGCCAAGAGACTGAAAAAGAAAATGATGAGATCCTGAAGAAGAAAAAAAAAGAAAGTTAAATGAAGATGGTGAAGAATTACTTGCCCAGATAAATCACCAGTTGCTCGTATTTCTTTGAGTTGTTTGTTTTTTTATATCTCTCTATGTATATTTCCAATGTTTTCTCCCCCCCCCCCCCCCATCACTTTATTGGGTTACAAGAAAAGCTGGCGCTCCTCTTTTTATTAACATCTGTAATTACAGGCCATATATTTCGAGGTCCTCTTCTTTGGAAACATTTATCAACGCTCCTTGTACTTCAGGAAATAAATAAGAAGGCCACTTTAAATGTCTGTATTTATTTGGGTCTCGCGAGCTTGACGGATTGGAGATTTCAACCTCGTAAATAGTTGGCTCTGGTAATTACATTGTTTTGCATGATTTTTCATAGACTTTTCAGAGCAACCTTCTTAAACGACATATAGGGCGAGTCAAAAGTCTATTACCCCCTCTTAATTTGAATACAAACATAGATATGTAAATTCTACTGAAGACCTTGGATAGGAAGTTGGGAGCAACCTTACTGATGGTATATTAAGATGGATTTCAACTATGCAAAACAGGACAAATGCAAATCGTATCCTAAAAGTCTATGCATTAAGGTATACAGGGTGAGTCAAAAGTCTGTTACCCCTTTCCTATTTTGGATACCAATGTAGTTACGCAAATTCTAATACAGGGAATGAATAGGAACTTGCGCTGATGGAGCACCTTTCATCATCTCAAATATGCAAATTAGGACACATCATCATAAATTCTATCTCGAAAACCGTAAGAGATACACAAAAATTCCAATTGTACATTGTTCAACAGCAAATTCCAAACAAAATCCGATGAATGGACACCCACAGTCCTCATTGCAAGCTCTGCAACATTAAAACCTTGATTTCCTGTCAAGATTGAGGCAAAGGATGAGTGACCATAGTAGGAAACGAAAGCAACAGAGTCCAAAGATCCTGGGTACAAGTCTTGGAAGTAAACACAGTGTGTTTTTTTTCTTCTGAATACCATTTGCCAAGCATGCAAATTATTTCATGCACCATCCTCATCCTGTTCTGGAAAGTTCCACAATTTACCATAAAGTCACCGGTTTCCTGTGCAATTGATATAAAAAGGCATGTTGAAGCTGAGAAAAAATCAGACCAAAGCAAGATGTCACAGTACACTAATCAGGAAATGATCAACATGGTCCTCTGCTTTGGTTAAGCGAGGCAAAATTATCATGCAACAACCAGGCATCGTTGAAATGTCGTGCGGAATTATGCTATGGTGCTTTAAGTGGGCATCACATTGAACACTATCTGGATGATTGATGGAAAGACTTACCTTGTATCAGATGACTGTTTGGAAGCAACAAACAGTAGAAGAGCCAATTGTCCTGTTGCAGAGCTTGCAATGAGGATTGTGGGTGATCCGCTCATCGGATTTTGTTTGGAATATGCTGTTGAAGAAATGTGCAATTGGAATTTTTTGTGTACCTCTTAGGGTTTTCGAGATAGAATTTGGATGTGTCCTAATTTGCATATTTGAGATAATGAAAGGTGCTCCATCAGATAGAGCATCCTCTAGTTCCTATTCATTCATTGTATTGGAATTTGCATAATTACTGTAGATACGTTGGTAAACAAGATAGGAAGGGGGTAACAGACTTTTGACTCTACCTGTATAATGAGATATTTGATGTGCTACAGATCACTAGCAGAGTGGTAATATGCCAACAAGGAAATATTACATAGTTGCACAAAGGGATTTTGATTAAATTTTGTGTATGTATAGTTTATGCTGCACAAAAGAGAAAATTTCCAAAATGTGTATTGTTGAAGAGATATTGAGGGGTGTTGTTGTTAGAATTGCATATTTTAGGACTTACAGTCAGACCTCGGACATTCGCGCTTCGTGGTTCGCGAATTCACAGATCCGCGAAAATTTCATTGGAACTGAACTTTTTGCATCCTGGATTTCTTGGCACATCCGCGTTCGTTTACTTGACTGTGAATGCAAAAGATAACATCATATATGCTCTATGAATTAGTAGGGGTAACATTAGTATACTGTACTGTAAATGTGATAGTGTGACAAGTATGCGTTAGGCGGCACTCTACTCTATTTGTACATCAAATATTTGTTTTTTAAGTGTAATGAATTAAGATAACTTTTAAATGAAATTAAAGTGTTTGGGAGCATGACTAGGGCCATATTTAGGATTTGAACTATAGAAATGAGCATATATTACCTTTTTAATAACTATACCAAACATCCGCGACATGTTCTGAAACCTAAGCTCGCGAATGTCCGAGGTGTAACTGTATTTAGGAATCATTTTCTTACATGAAAGGTTTCAAAGTTTTTAACATCGGTTTTTCACATACGGTTTTTTTTATATTTCAACAAAACATAACTGGTTTTTAGAAAAAGATTAGAAGAGAAGATAACCACTAATCTTTTTGTTCAAATTGTAATCTATTACCACATATGTATATGTATTTCTGTTACTTTTGCTTCATGTTTCTGTCGTGTGAGGGACGTAGTGCACAGGATAATGTTACTTGATTGACCATGCATTAATAACAAAATATGCAATTTTAACAACAGCACCCCTCAATATCTCTTCAACAGCACACATTTTGGAAAATTTCTCTTTTGTACTGAATTACGTGCATACACTAAATTTCATCAAAATCCCTTTGTGCAACTATGTAATGTTTCCTTGTAAGTTGTTTTTATTTTTAGCACATCCTACATAAGCTTACGAAGTTTTTGTAAGTAAAATACACGTGTAATTCCATCCAGATACTTCTACAAAACTATTGAAATATTATGAATTTTTTTAGAATAAAAAATTTGTTATAAATAATAAAATATAAAAAAATATCGTTTAGATTTTTGAAAATTCAAAACTTTAAAGTTCATTATCTTTAGATTTTTCAACTCGGTTTTATCTTGAAAGCGAAGACATAGAAGGTTGGTCTTTGAGATATTCCTCTTCTGCTTTTTGATGATCTTTCAGAATCCAAAATCAGACCCAAATCTACAGGGTGATTTACATCGAATGTAAAATACTTAAAGGGGGTATTATAGAGGTTAAGATAAACACAAAACGTCCTATGAACATGGGTTCAAATATGAACGATAACTGAGATATGAACAGAAATAAAAATGCCGCCACCAAGATCAACAAGTTA
>JAHWFO010082655.1:347866-373093 GCA_023313115.1 Rhysida immarginata
TAACTTGTTGATCTTGGTGGCGGCATTTTTATTTCTGTTCATATCTCAGTTATCGTTCATATTTGAACCCATGTTCATAGGACGTTTTGTGTTTATCTTAACCTCTATAATACCCCCTTTAAGTATTTTACATTCAATGTAAATCACCCTGTATTTTAAAAATTTGGATGGTTAAAGTAGGGCACGTTCTTATAAAACTTAACTGCTAGCGAAGAATTATTTACCTTTTTGCAGTACTGCAGTTATAAAATGCAGTTGTTTTTATCCTTTTTATCCACATTTTACTCCCTTTTAAATCCCATATTCAAACACTTAGCTTGCTGAATGTCTCCTCAATTGGACTTCTTCTTTCTTTCTTTCTTTCTTTCTTTCTTTCTTTCCTTCTTTCTTTCTTTATTTCAGCCTTCGCAGTATTCAAGTACCGGGTTGTTAACATTTCATACAGGACAAATACAAACATTCTGCAAAATGTATTTGGAATTATACAAATAGAATTTTTTTTATTTTGGAAAATGCATTTCGGCAGCATAAAAGCTTTTTGTTTTTTATTTTATCCTTTATAAAAATATTAAACTGGAAACAGGGATTTTTAAGTTCGTTGTTTTAGTAATGCAATCTTGCGCATTCTCAACTGGTTTTTATTTGCATTTAAAAGAAATTTCTTTTTTTTTCTTTTTCTTTTAATTCAAATATGAGTTGGGAGGGGGGGGGGGGGGTACTTAACTTTTAGAAAACGCGATTCGAAAAAGATTGGGAACCATTGTTTTTAACCTAAAAGCATAGCTACTGTTTGATTAGAACGCGCGTGACTCTGAATCATGTGAGATATAGCAAATCGGGCCATTTCTAGTGTCTATAATGAGTAGGGCCGGATCTAGCCGATTGGACCAACTACTACTACTATTATTTCGGACCCCGCGCATTTTAAGTGTTTTAAAAAGTTTTATGAATTATTGATTTCGAGCTATTTTTCTTGTTTATGAAACAGGCGTATTATTAAATTACACATTTTTACCTATTACAATTAAATTCGTCCCATCGCTTGGAAGTCCCCTCGAAAATATTCCAATCAGGCCCAGCACTGATTGTATCCGCCGCTGATCATGAGTAACACTACAATTCTGGACCAAGTCATTGATCTTGATAAGATACGTAGTGTGAACGAAACGTGATTATCACCTTTGTCAAAATGTGTAGTTTTACTCAAGTTCCTCTAACGTTAATCAAATCCGAGTGATTCACAGAAGCCATTTATGGAATACCGACATTTCGCTATAAGACACCTCGCTACAGACACCTCGTGACAGAGACACTTGGAGACAGAGACACCTCGCTCCGAAAAGTTTGCGAGGCTTACACTTTCCTACACTTGTGCACGAGGTCAAATTCCAAACTCGTTTCCCAATTTACTATTACCCCCTTCCAAACTATTGTCACAGTTTAGGCAGACTGCTTTGTAATAAATGAATACTTCCTCATTTACTTTGATACTCAAATGATAAATTTAACTTAAATTATTAATTGAATTGAGAAATTGTAAAAATGAAATAGTTTATATCTTTTAAAATTAGCTTTTTGATTAAATATATGAAATTAGAAAACTCATGTTTTCATTGTTTGAACAAAAAAGCATGATTTTAGGATTTTTTTTAAAATAATGAGCGATTATTTTAAAGTAGGTTATTGATATACGTATTAAAATGATATTGGCGATTTTTATATTAAAACATGAAAGGTTTTACCGGATAAATTTCTGATTAAATTTGGTGCACATTTTTAAAACATTTTTTAAATTAAAATTAATTAAACAAGAGTCATAGACTCCTGGATTAATTGGTTAATTAGACAAGTTTTATTCTAAAATGTGATCTAGGGAGGGTTTAGGAAATTCAATTTATGTGCGGAAAAAGAAACGAGTAAAAGAAAGCAGTGCATGATTTGATCAACGGAAATATTTGAATAAAAATAAATTATACGCAATACGCAAAAGTAAATTCATTGTTTCTGCACACTTTAGTATTATTATGATAATAAGTTATTAGAATAATGTCCATTTACAGTACATTTTTAATCCAAAGAATTTCAGTTAATACAAAACTACTGAAGATGTCCGAAAGGATGAAAGTTAACTCTAGGCAATAAAAGTAATGTATTGAAAATGGACGTTATTCTTATGCAAAAGTAAAATATCATGGGCTTAACCAGGATTTTACATAGGAGGGGTTCGGTGGGGGGGATGTTAAATACTTTTTTACTAGAAACAAAGAAAAACAAATGAACTTAAACAGATCAGGAAAATAAAGAGGGGTCGTCCGAACCCCCCCTAGTTACGCCCCTGAATATTACATGGTAGAAATCCATCTTTTCTTTATGCATTACATACTTCTAATATGTATTTTACGTTATTTCACTCGTTTTTTTTTCTGTAATTTTTTTTCAATAATACATACAATGCATAATGTACTCTTCATTTTTTCCCTTCCAGTTTAGTTTGGGGCAAGCCCCGACGCACCTTGTCTAAAATTCTTCCCTCCCCTGCCGTCTAGAATTTTAACATCAAAAAGACAATGCCGTCTGTTTATTTATTATAAAAATTAAAGGATCACTTTCACGATGATTTTCTATTATCCTCTTTATTATCCTCTTTACTTTATTATTATCCTAGCTTTGATAGAGTGTATCTTTGTCAAGCTTTTACAGATTCAATTCCTGTGTTCATTTTTTTCTTTTTTATTCCAGGGTTCTTATGTCTCGTCATTCTTTTCTTCTACATCCTGTATCTATGTATTACTGATTTTCTTTATTATCGTGTATCAGAGAAATATAACCCATAATTATAGAAATTTATTACACAATTAAAAAAAACAAACTTTGATAACATTTTTAATTGAATACCTCATTAAAATATGTGTAGATATTTATTTTAAATTATGCACTTAATTTAAAACGTGAGAGAGAAGTGGGGAGGTCTTGTTTATTGCAATTTTACATATTACAGCAAGGGAATTCTTCATTAAAAAAAAAAAAGAAACAGAGAGTGATAAGTGAAGGCGAAAAATATTTAATATGAAAGGAAGCTGGCGAACCCCCCCCCCCCCCCAAAAAAAAAGATCTAATTTGATGATCTATAAAATTACTATTTTTCCGCAACTGTAACTACAGAGATGAAATCGAATGAAATCGGATAATGAAAATTTAATTTTTATCATCATCAAACGCCAACAAAAGACCGGGTTTAATGTAAGGGCTAGATCACATTAGAAAATACGAATGAAAGTAATAATTTATTTATTTTCTTCAAGAGATTTCTTGTGCTGTTAAGTAACATGTTTCAACATGGGGGGGGGGGGGGGGGGGATCTTGTTAATCCATTAGTTTGCGTCATTGTCTTTTTGATGTTAAAATTTTCTATGGGCAAAAAAATTGGGAAAGGCAATGAAAAGACAAAGTTACAGAAAAAGCGGAGTTTCGCACACCCAGGGAAAATTTTCATATCTGTTAATACAATAGAAATAATAAAACAAAAAATAAAAAAACTAAAATAACGTAAAACACATACGGTAATATATATTATAATGCATAAAGAAATGATGGATTTCTACGTTGTAATATTTTACCTTTGCGTATTTCGTGTAATTTATTTTTATTCAAAAATTTTCATTGATCAAATCCTGCGCATGCTTTCATTTACACATTTCTTTTTCCGCGCATAAATTGCAATTTACTAAACTAGATCACATTTTAGAATAAAACTTGCCTAATTAACCAATTAATCCAGGAGTCTATGACTCTTGTTTAATTAAAATTTTAAAAAATGTGTACCAAATTTAATCATAAATTTATCCGGTAAAACCTTTCATATTTTAATATAAAAATGTGAATATCATTTTAATACGTATATCAGTAACCTACTTTAAAATAATCGCTCATTATTTAAAAAAATCCTAAAATCATGCTTTTTGTTCATTTTTTTTTTTTTTACACCAGTTCAATTAAATTTTTACATCAGTTCAATTAATAATTTAATAAATGGTGAAAAAAATTATTAATTAATATCGGAGGTAATGGCGTGAAAAAATCCTCCTTGACCATTTTCCAATTAATAATTTAAGTTTAATTTATCATTTGAGTATCAAATTAAATAAGGAAGTCAAAAGCTTCGAGCATAAAAGGAGGAAAGAAGGAGAAAAGCAAAGAAGGGGGAAAGCCACAAAAATAGGGAAACGAGTTTGGAATTTGACCTTCTGCTCGAGGGTAGAAAACTGTGACCCTCGCAAACTTTTCGGAGCGAGGTGTCTTTGTCACGAGGTGTCTGTCGCGAGGTGTCTCTGTCACGAAGTGTCTTGTAGCGAAATGTCGGTATCCCGTAATTTATATGGGCAGCTTCCCTTACTTACAAGGTTGGAGTGATTGATACCCAGTGATTGCAGTAGGAACTAATAATAAAAACGATGCCATATGCCGTCATTAATCAGGCCGTTTATTTGAAATATATGATTGAAATAATATATGTCGTAGAGCATATCGTTTGTATATTCACATTTATAGTTAGTTGTGTAACTCTATATTAAAAACTATAACCAAGCTTTATTGTAACAATTCTCAGAATTTTAAACAAGAACTAAAATGGCGGATTTATAATTTATCCAATCACAGTCGGTATTGATATTTGTGCTTATTATTTGTCTCACTGGTGCGCTGCAGGGCATTTAGTCACGTGATTTTTGCCGAGTTGACCATCCGTGGTGGTGGCTGCCGCTAAGAGCACCACTATAATCACCTACCAACAAACACTAATGTTAATCGCCAAGGTATCTTAATTTCTGTAATGATGTTTGTCCATAGTATTTGGTTAGTCTCTGTTAGCCAAACGATAGGTCTGTGCCAGACGAACTGGATCCACCATTCTTTACATCTGACTTGGTGGACTTTTCTCCTGTAGACAATGGTGCAACGTCCATTTGGGGAGGCTTGTGAAATAACAAATAACCTAGCAATAGGAATTCTATCGGAGGAGCCTGCGTAGTCAGAAGGCTCCGATTTAATTCATTGACATGAGGTGGTCTGAAATCTGACAGACTCCCTTATCCGGCGCAGGCTAAGTTGCGCGTTATTAAGTTTTGGCCTTCAGCCAAGCGAGGTACAGTGAGGAGTTAGTAGGCAGGTGGTTGTGTTAATTCGGAAAATTTTGATTACGAACTGAAACTTCATAAGGGTGTCGCACCTCATCTTGTTAACGTTCGTATGATTTTTTTTTTTTTTAGTTTTAATTTTAATAATCAATTGGCCACCTTTTAAAACGGTTTTAGTGAAATGGTTACAAGAAGGCTTCGAAGAATTACTTAGCGCGTTTCGCGATTACGATCTCGGGAGCCTAATCATAATGGAGGTCGTTATTTTTGCCTCGGTCGATTGCTTAGGGAAAAAGAAGAAGAGGAGGAAGAAAATAATAATGACGACGACGATGAAGTAGTAGGTTTTATTTTTATATGACTAATTTTCTGGACGGTCTCCTTTAGCTCTCGGCAAACGAGCTGAAAAGTGTTTTTAACGACCCGTGTCTGTGACGCTATTCCCATAGCAACTGGTTTCCCAAACACAAACAGGTTGCCATTTGAAAAGAAGAAAATAAAAATGGGGCGTTAAACTCGTTTATTAAGAAAAGTGAACAGCTCTCTTTTTACGCCAAAATGAATGAATGAAAAAAAAAAAGGTTTTTCTAATTTAAAACATCGTCATCGATTGTCTGTGTTGCTGCTCTCTCGTTTTGGTTAAAGGAGGTCGACTCGTAGTTAATGGTATTTTTAAAGAGGCCAACTGAGATAACGTTGCGCTTTTGTGCTTCTTCCAGTTGGGCAAAAAATAAAATAAATAAAAAAATTAAAAAATTTAAAAGTTAGCGTTCATCGTCGCGACTTTTATGTGCGTACTGGTTGGAAGTAGGTGGTCAAACCAGTGTTGCCAACTTTTTTCCTCATTCTCCCCCCAGATGTCACCTATCCCCCCACATTCCACCAGAATTTTTGAAAACCCCCTAAATATTCCCCCAAATTCAAAAATAATAAAGACACAGTACTTTTTTAAAATTTCATTTTATTTATATGAAAAAATACAATGACAATTTAAACATTTAGTGTTTCCAGTAAATTTTCTAAACCGTCAGCTTCTATGGCATTCAGTTTGTGATCATACATTGTCTGATTTAATTTTTGGTACATGGGTGTAGTAGGTTCAAACTGAACACAATTAATTCCTTGTCGTTTAAGTTGGTACCTTATGGTCATCACTGACTGAACAACTACAAGTGATATTTGGTTTCTTATCTGTGTTTTTAACAAGCCATATTCTGAAAACGCTCTTTCTACAGCAGCATTGCTGATTGGTAAGCATAAGGCTTTCATAGCCAACTTCGACAATTCACTGAATCTTTGGTGGTTTGCTGAGTCCACATCTTTATTTACTTCAGCCCAAAACTTTTCTGCAGTATCTACATTTGCCCACTGTTTATTGTTTAAATTCGCCCACTGGATCTCAATTTTGGAAATTTCTGCAGGAGAAAAGCCTAATTGCATTGTCTTTTCCATCATTTGTCGTTGTTCTTCCTTTTGTCACTATTATTAATGGTCAAGTTAATAAAGCATATTGGAGAAGAAATAATATCTAAAGAGTACGAGGAGCGGTCCTAGAGTTCATACATTCAGGATGTCTAGCAAAACGATTTCGTAAAATTCCCTGATTTTTCCCGGTTGATCACGTTATTTTCCCTGACCATAAGCAGCAAAAAAATTTATCTTGATAGAATATTATTGATATTTTTCCAATTTTTCGTTCCTATTTCGCATTTTTTTAAAATTAAGAATAATATATTAATATCATTTATAAATAATTATTAAGAAAACATTAACGATGTCCCAAGTATCGTTCTGAAGCCTGTTCTGACCGTGGCGCCATCTGTAGTCCGACAAACGACGGTGAAAAATTCAAAAAAAATTTCCCCCCCAAATTTTTTCCCCCATTTATCCCCCTTAAAATCCCCCCCCCCTAAATCTGGGGGGAATCCCCCCAAGTTGGCAACAACCCTGGGTCAAACTGTCCTTGACTAAACAAAAAAAAAAAAAAGGACACTGTTGCCTTTGGCTTAACTTCATTGGCTTTGTAGTCAGTGGAGATGTTTTGTTAATTTCTTTATTGATTGGTTGTGAAGAGGGTCATTGTATCATTAACAAAAGTGAAAGTACAGGGAACATAAATACATCAAGTATGGATGTTTTCAAGTATGCAGTTTAGGCGCTGAAAAATATGTAAACGATTGGCGTCTCTTTATTGATTCCGGTAAAACAAGTTTAAAGGCGGCATTGTTCCACAGTGGCATTAATCCCTGTAGCGCTTTCTGTCCACATGAAAGAAACCGATGAAAATTAAAATTCCGCCCATAACTGATTCTTACGATAACAGTATTTAATAACATTTCAAGTTAATATCATAATCGTCTTCAGCATGTTACAAAGAAGTAAGAGGTCTGTGAAGTTTCCTCTGAGTTTTTACTTGCGCTTCATTCTACCGACAGGTGGTACCAAACAACACTTGTCCAAACAACAAAGTAGGCGGGTTCGTAAACTCGCAAAAACAGTTTTTATTTTAACGAAATTCGGACTAATAACACGACATGGTTCACGAATAATTTCATTCATTCAAAATTTACTCTCAAAATATATTCAAAAATGTAAAAATTTAACAAAAAAAAATACTTATTTAACAATAAATTGTTTATTTTTCTTATATTTTTGTCATTTTTTAAAATTTTTTCGTGAATTTTTATTTTTATTTGTTTCGTGTGCAAAATATCTATTAAAGAAATGGATCCCAAACTTATATGAATCAAGAATATACATGTAATATAATTATATGTTTGTATGTAATAATAAAAATTTTTCAAAAATTTAAAAAATATAAATGACTAATGTTAAATGTATTTAAAAATAATTCATAAAACATTTTACTGTGAAATTAAAAAGGTTCTCATGTTTATTATTTATTATTATTATTATTATTATTTTTTTTTACAAATTTTATTGACGCTTTTCATTTACTGCGGATCTTCGCTAAATTACCCTCAATCATTCTATACTTTTTTTACCCAAGAACGGTTTACAAAAAGCAAAAACAGGGTGGATATAAAAATGAGCCCCTCTCCTTTATTTTCGTAACCGAAGCAGGTAAGTCAATTTTGATGAGTCCAATGAATAGGAAGTTGTGGGTGACCTATCCCAAGGTGCACTTTTCATCATCCCAAATATGCAAATGAGGACACATTCAAATGCTATCTTAAAAACCGTAACAGATACACAAAAAATTCCAATTGAACACTTGTTCAGCATGGAATTCAGAACAAAACAAAAGAAAAGAAAATTTTTCCAAATGAAGGGATCACCAACAATCCCATGTTGAATTTATTAGTTACCTCCCTATGCACTTCACAAAGACATTTGAATGTTCAACATACAAATCAAGGAATTACCAAAAATTACCATAATAACATTCACTTTCATGAGGAAAAGCAAATAAAAGGAGGCATGTGTCAGCATACACAAGACACAACAATTCCAGGATGGCAAGCTACACTCTTCCTGAAATGGTCAACAGGAACTTCCGCTTTGGATTGTTGGTGATCCGTTCTTCGGATTTTTGAAATTTTTTGTTTTGTTTTGTTCAGAATTCCATGTTGAACAAGTGTTCAATTGGAATTTTTCGTGTATCTGTTACGATTTTTAAGATAGGATTTGAATGTGTCCTAATTTGCATATTTGGGATGACCATGGGATAGGTCACTCACAGCTTCCTATTCATTGAATTCATCAAAATTGGCATATCTGCTTCAGTTAAGAAAATAAAAGGTGGAGGGGGGGGGGGCTCATTTTTGTATCCATCCTGTATAATTAAAAACATAAACTAAAACCTATAACAATTAGCGTTCCTCATTAATGTGTCAAAGTTTGATTGTGTTTAAAGCATATTTCAAGAAGCAGATGGAACGTATTTGTTTATTAGAATCAACAATTTGAAATTAATTTGATTCTTGAGCTATACTTGAGCATTTTTTCCGCAGAGAAAGGAAAAGTGGCAGTGGAGGACTCCGGGTGATCATTTCTTGAACTAATTGAATCAATGCCATTTTTTTCTGGACATGTATACTGGTTTCAAATGAGTTAAAATTGAAACTGGCATATCTTATTTGATATATGTTTTTGTATTCGCTTTCTCAAGATGTCGTTAAAGAATGAATTGAAGTTAATCTTCTATTGTATGGAGCTTATGTACATCTCCGCGTCTATCCGGCTTTTTTTCCCCCGGAAACTGACAAATTCAGAAAATGGTTCAAATGTAGCCACTTGTATGTATATGTTTCAGAACTTAAAAAAATAATTTAAAAGTTCGAAAAATCTATTATTTATTGTTGTTTTTTTTCCTGGTGAATGATGCATTGGAAACTGCTTTGGCATCTTACCTCAACAGGAGGCAGCAAAAGTCAACAATCTCTTTGAAAGTCTATCATATGCCGTCGGTGAACAGCGCTGATCAAACTAATTTTAATTTAAAATTCTTTATGCTAGTCAAGATATAATTATAATAAGCCGAACTTGACGACACGAATTAAGAGCATTAATCGATTCCTTAATAATGGCGGTACTGTATATGCCCAGTAGCAGGAGTTATTCTAAAAATCATCTTTAAACCATCAAATGATTACTTTTACCTGCTACTAAATAATGCGGTGTCCTCATTGAATGTCCGAAATGCCTGCGTTTTGGTGCTGCCATTTTACTGACAAATTCCTTGAAAGTCTTTTCGATGCGAGTGTTGAAGCAGTTCGCTATACACATAAAATATTGAGATACCACTTTAAAATCCTACATGTAAAATACACTGTTGGAAAGAGGAGAGGCTGTCTTTACCGCGTTATTAGTCACTTTACTGACATCTGTGATCGTATTCCTTTGAGGGCCATTTAAATCTTCTTCCCGTATTACTGAGTAGGATACTGCGCTTTTCTGCCCTTAGGGCACATTTCCTAAATTTTTTAACAAAGGTTGAACAAAATATGGAAACACTCTTGTTTAGAAGTTAATCATCAACTGACATGGTAATTACAGAGTGTCCCAAATTGATGTATACACTCTTTGAAACATTATAACTGAGCAACGAAATGAGATAGAAATCTAAGGTTTGTTGTATTTTATTCCTTGAACTTCCTTAAGCCCGTACATGTTCAAAATGTCCACCTTCTGCCACAGTACACTCCCAACTCCAACGTTGAACAGAGCGACTGGATTGCAGCTAATAGCATATCATAAATGGAATGTTCAATCTGATTTCTTATTTCTGTCATTGTTTGTGGCGTAGGCCGTGTTCTTTAAAGGTAGAAGTCGAGACCTTTCACCGTTCCCTCGGCTTCAAACTTGTCTCGGAGTTTTGTTACTGTTACCCTTTTTTGGCGGTGGTGTACCAAATTCAACTCTCCAACGTCGTTGAACCTCAACAATTTTCCCCACTTTCCAATAACACTTCAGTATCTATCTGCCACTTATGTTCATCGAATGAAAGTCTCACCGCCATTTTAGTTTATAAACAACAATGAACGTGTTGCTATGCTTTCCAGCGCCGTCTGGATGATATACAACAAGCCTTATATTTCTGTCTCATTTCGTTGCTGAGCTATAACATTTCAAAGAGTGTGTACATCAATTTGGGACACTCTGTATTAACTAGTCTTTAGTGTATATACTCTGTACATCTGAAGAAATCATGTGATGGATTGAGCGAATTAATAATGATCGTGCCTCCCGCAGTAGCGGAAGAATGGAGCTACTTGTTGATTTTACCATATCCGTCTGTCTCCTTTTCATATTTTCTACAATTTTTGACTTGGAATGTTGAACTTTGGTATGTAGCTTACTATGGGCAAGTGCTATTTCGCTATTTAGTTTTTTGATTGGCCAGAGTTACGGGAGTTGAATTTATATGGTATATAGGCACATAAAGAAGTTAAATTTGGTATACCTATTCCTCTGGACAAGATTTACATTGCTATAAAATTTGGGCCACATTGTCCCGGTCGAAGTTGTTGGGGGGGGGGGGGTAGTAATGGAGTAGTCTTTAGAATTAATAACATTTTCAAATGGCAACATATGGTATATCATTCGATCGGAAATGATGAGAAACGAAAGACGGTAGAGCTGTTTTCCATTTTCTAAATACTACATTTCGAGAAAATCAATTTTTGATTTAGAAAAAATGGGAGTTAAAAGTATGGATAAAAAATAGATGAACCGAGGGCTCCCGCTATTTTTCGATATCTTCCTCAGGATTATTGCTTGTTGTATCAAAAGTCGTGAGTAAATGCACAGTTAAATATAAACTAAAGCTGAATAATTTCTAAGGAGAGAATGTTTAGACAAGTGATTTTTTTAGGGGAATGAAAGATTAAAGTTTGTAGTAATTTATTATTCAGGCTTTTTGTTTCTGTGTTTTTTAAATATCCTTCCTTATTCACTAAAATTTCAGAGGAATAAATTCATTGGCTTCAGCCCTTAAATGTTAACACCTGGTTAAAATGACCTTCAGCGTTTTCAAGAAACGAGACAAACCAGCTCGAGCAGTGCTGCCACATGGTAGCATTAAATGGCAATGAGAAAGTCTCGCAGATTCTAATATCAAAATGAGTTATTTGTTTATTTATATATTTATTTATATATTCAAATTTTATGGGAATAGTCTTTTATACGAGTAATAGAAACAGTGATAAAATTTTTTTTTTAAATAACTTGGAAAAAAAAATGAAGACTTAAAATACAATTAACAGGTACTACGTGTATCAAAAGGCATCGGGGTACAATTTCAAGTAGATCATAATGACAGTTTATAAATTTTAGATATAGTAGACAAATAAATGCAGTGCTCTTAAAATCATAAGGCATGAGATTCGTTACAATGCCGTATAAAGAAAGAATTTATAAACGGAATTGATAATAAATACAAAAAATCGGCAAGAACATAAAAATCCGAATAGCGCACAAGAAAAACTGAATTTGCCATAAAACTCGGGTTATATTGCAATCGTAATGCACTTCATGAAAAGGATAAGATATTTCCAATACAGCAATACGTGAAATTGTACGTGAAATTTATTTTTAGTTTCGCTGATGCGTTTCGAATATTTTGAGGTATAATCAAATAAATCAATTAAATAGAAATTAAGAGACCTCAACATTAAGACAATTTCTGTGTCTGTGTATAAAAAACTCAAACAGACTTAGAATCTTATTGCAACAGATTAAAGACATTTCAAAATAAATTTCCCAACATTGTAACTTCAACAATACCTTTATATCGTTAAAATTTATTATTGAATATAGCGAACTTCTATTAAGAAAAATGAAAAAGTTAAAACATCATCTTTTATTATTTATGAATTTATTATTGTAACATTGTATTATTAATGTTAAAAAATATTTATTAAGAATAGTGAAATCCGGATTCTGATTTGCAACAAATTAAAATTTTTATTCTTAATACGCGTTTATACCATCTCTTCAGTTACAAGATTTTGAAAACGTGATCAGTTTTTATTAAGTTTGGCCTCCGCGTCACTTCCCATATGGAACACGCTTTCAAGTATTTTTCGAACAAATACATATTGGAATAGTATAAAGCCATAATTAAAACACAAACCGATTAACTACTGAACTTAAATAATAAATTGCTAACTAATCAATAATAAGCCATGTAAACAAACCAATAACCAATCAGAATGTATATATATGTACAAGGTGGTCCAAAAAAAAAAAAAAACTTACTCACTTTGAGAGCTGAATGACGGATTTATTAAGGAACAGATTATAAAGCGGAAATGTTTCAGAAAATATGCAAATTAGTTTAAATAGTGTTTTGCACAGATACCGAAGGTTTAGTGTGACTTTACTGCAAACTTGATCATTGGAGATTTCTAAAGAGCAGGGTTTATCTTACCAGAGTAAGAATTCTGTGTGACCTGAAATACTCCATGAGAAAAGATAGCTCAAATCTCACAGCCAATGTTGCAATCAGCCGTTTTCAATATCGTTAACCGCTTAAATTTGGTGGGAGATGAGAAAGGTAGTCATATCCAGCCGGTTATCCGATGAAAAGTGTAAATCCCTTATTTGCATATTTTATGATTGGAAATCGTAAACTTATTGGGATAAATGCTGTATATACACTCATACAAATGGAAATATAAGATAAAAAATAATAGAACATATAAGAAATTGTTGAATGGAAACTGGAGATAATGCTCCAAGCATAACGTAATGATGTTATCAAAAAAAAAAAAAAAAATAGAACACGTCAACTAGAATGAATGTTCTTAAGAAGTAATAACTGACATACAAGGGAAACACAGACAATTAATTAAATATTTGAATTACCGAAAAATAAAAAAACTAGTTTGCTTATATCTTATACATAAATGAACACATTGACATAAATATGCTAATAACTGCAATATGACAAGTGTACAGCTAACAAATACGCCGGTGGATACAAAAATGAGCCCCCCTCCTTTTATTTTCGTAACCGAAGCAGATATGTCGATTTTGATGAATCCAATGAATAGGAAGTTGTGGTGATTTTGGAAATTTTTTGTTTTGTTTTGTTCGGAATTCCATGCTGACCAAGTGTTTAATTGGAATTTTTCGTGTATCTGTTACGGTTTGTAAGATAGGATTTGAATATGTCCTAATTTGCATATTTGAGATGCTGAAAAGTGCACCATGAGATAGGTCACCCACAACTTTCTATTCATTGGATTCATCAAAATTGACATATCTGCTTCAGTTACAAAAATAAAGGGGGGGGGGGCTCATTATTGTATCCACCCTGTATATCAATGAATTACATAAAATGAAAACAAAAACAAATTACTTATTATAATTGAATGGACAAAGTTATACATAAAATACTTACTGTAGTTGAGCTTATAAGCAAATAAATAACGTAGTAACAAAAATAAAGAAATAAATAAAAATAAAAACGTGTAGCCATGAGCAAAATAAAAGGAATAGTTAATAGACGTAACTAGATGACGGAGGTAGAACTCAATATACTGATTTTTAATTAATTTTCTTCATATCCTTCGCGCGTTGGTATATAAACCCCTAATGCGATTATCTAATCGCACACGGTCTTCTGCTCTAGTAAGGGATGTAGGTATTTTTGCCATAGGTCTAATTGTTATCCTAATAATTCGTATTTTTATAGAGATCATGGCTCGTCGAATCGACGATGTTTTGTAACAATGAAACTTTTTTTCGAATTTTTCAAATGTATCAATTAGGGTGTAATCAGCAAAAAAAAAAAAAATGATCTGTTTTACTTGTATTATTCTTTTATATTATTCTTTTTTGTTAATTCAATTAAAATTATTAATTTTATAATATTATAATAATTTTATAGTTAGAGCTAAGCAAATAGCAATAGTGTTAAATTCTTATACGAATGCAAAATAAAGACTAAATCGAAAAATAATTTCATATTTTTGCTTTATAATAAACTTTTATGAACCAAACAATGATAATAAAAAAGCAAATTAACATTTTTATAAAAATCTTATATATAAAAATACATATCACTTCAAATGTATCATTTCGTGTGTAATCGATAAAAAAAAATAAATTTTTAATGATGTATTTTACTTATTTGTTCTTTTATATTATTCTATTTTTGTTAATTCAATAATAATTAAATATTTAGAGTTCGAGATATAAAAAGTGTTAAATTTTAACTCCAATGTAATATATCTGAAAATAAAGAATTTCATTATTTTTGCTTTATAATAAACTATTAGGAACTAAACAATGATAATAAGAATAGAAATTAACATTTCTATAAATATTTTATTTATAAAAATACGTTTTATATAAGGGTAGTCGAATCGACGAAGTTTAGTGGAAAACGCTGTTTGGGAAAGATTAGTGTAAAAGTAAAGAAGGTGGAGGATAAAAGCAGATGCTATGTTTATAAAAGTAAGTAAAACAAACAGAAAGGTTGTCAGCAACAGTACAGTACGAAACGGATAGGTATATCATATGTACATTATATAAGAAAATAATGAATAGATATCAATAATGTGGTGCTTAAACCAAAATGAATGAGTAAAACAAACTAGTAATAATTTTTGTGACAATTCAGAAGTACGTAAAAGACGTGGACAGAGAAGGGTTATTTATGATATCAATATTAAAAATTTATTGACAAAATATATTTGATCTTGTACTGCGAACTGGTACTTAAGGAACGAATTCGGTTTATCGTTGGCAGTCGATATTTTTGAGATACTTTGATAGAAGAGCAGTACGAACCATACAGATTTATTTTATATAGGATTTTTGATAGAAATTTGACGATAGTGATCTCGTTATAAACGTGATACGAATCATCTATTCCGTAATGGTACATTTCATTTATTCTTACACCGTGATTTCAAGGATTCCAAAGACCACGTGAAGCCAATGGCCGCCGGTTCGAGCACAATAGGCCTCGCCCACAATTCCAGGAAGGAGAGTGCATAAAAAGTGCAGCTAGAAATCCAGCGCGCTCATTTCTTAATAAATTTGATCGAAAATGAAAATATTATTATATGAGAGCTATTTGATGTTAAAATGGAATTTTAAAGATTGTCAATTGGAGATTTCTTTTTGAGATTTTATAATAATAATGAATTAAATCGAAAATTGTGATTTTGTATAAAATTTTAAGTTTTCGAATGGGGGGGGGGGGGGGCGGACGTATGTTTGAGGGCTTTCATCCTGTTTCCTTTTGCGTTTGTTTTTGATTGAGTAGCAGAAGACTGCAAAATATTTTTCATTGAGTAGCAGTAGAGAACCTTTATAATAATGATTATAAAGGCTCTCTAAGTCCTTATCCAGTACTTTAAGTAGCAGAAGACTGCAACGCCATCTGAATGCGTAATGACTGAATGACTTTTAAAGGCCTCGTTTCCGACAATAACAACAAAACCCCCATTTTCCCTCCATTTCTTTTATACGATTTTCGCGCCATCTTACCGCGCATGCGCCAGAAGCCAGCTGGGCCGTCATCACGTGATCAGCGCCTGCGCCGTGAGAGCATTTCTAAAGGCTTACAGGCTTTAGTGCTATCGTATCGTGTAGCTGTCTCGCTTTTGATTTCTCTCTCAATTTCTCAATTCATTCGCCATGTTGTCAATGATGGTATTTGTTTTGTTTATTTTAAAGAAATGTAATGTTTGTAAGATATGAGAAAGGTGTTCGATGCATTCTAAAATGTTTTTATTTCTCGTTTTTAGATGCTTGGAGATGAGACTCAGCCACGAACTTTGTAAGTATCCTGACGCCGCAAGCACCATATCCCCCTCACAAACTGTTGACTTTTAAGCTTTAAAAAAATCACGTTTTATGGGAGATTGACAGTGGTGCTCTTTTTTTATTATTATTATTCTCTTATTCTGATTTTCTCGTTTTGCTCCTCTTTCGTGATGACTGCGCGAATGTCGTCCTCATGTGGAATTTCTTTTGTTTCGATCAGGTACGTGGGAAACTTGGATCCTTCGGTCACCGAAGAACTTATCTTGGCTTTGTTTGGACAGATCGGACCGGTGAAAGGTTGCAAAATTATTCACGAGGTAAGACTCATGTTTTTTTATTTATTTAGTTACTTCAATTCTATAGAAATGACGTCTGTATGACAGCATGGGGGTCTCTTTTCAACTTAACGTAATGCGGGGGGAGAGAAGGCTTATTTTTGTAACATGGAATACACATAGCTAAACATAAAGTCTAAGTGTTCAGTCAATACTAAATTATGTATCATAGGATGTTAAACGCTTAATATGTAGAACAAACCCTTATTATGATGTAATCTGGATGGCCTCGTTGCTGCTTGGAGATTTAAACTTGTATCGTGAAGCTTTGGGTTCTTCTGTATCATGTAAGTCGCCGAGAAAATAAAATTTGGGTTGGGTGGAGTGAAACCTGAAGGAAACCTAATGCATTTAGAATTGGCAGGGGATTTTTAGAATTGGAAACTGAAGCCAGCCTTGATTGGTGGCCTAGCTTGAGAATTTAAGCTGGATGTTCAGGTATGCATTGCTTGATATCCTCGTTAACATGCTGTAATCACTAATTAATTATCTTAATGTACATTGGAAATGGACTTGTATACCATGCACTCCCTGACAAAATCTATACCGAAGCCACAACTTTACCTTCGCTTTCTAAAGAGATTATTGCTAGAAGAATGGAGAGAGTCGAAGGAGATAATTTAACGATTTTTGACTCTCTTGCACGATCCCTTTGTGCTATATCGTGATTAAAGCACATGCACTGTAGAATATGTCTAATTCATCATATAGCAGATTAAACAAAGTGTGCATTACCGATGTTTTTCTTGAAATGGTTTTATAGGGAGTCAAAAGTCTAGAAACATGGTGGAAATGATGCATCGTTCGACTTTTAATGTATGTATTGTAGTAGTGAAGCATTTAGCACAACTTGTAGTGACCTTATCTTAAAAAAATGCTGACTGTTGAGTGTGAGGGCTTTTGGTATTTCTTGAAAAAACTGCAGTTTGAGCGATCCTGCCTGGTTATGTATGGGAAATGTTGCCTTGTTTATGCTTTAGTATAGGAAGTATGAAGAATGTAACCATAAACACGACTTTTCATGTTTATTTGTAATCTTAAACTATACAGATATTGAATCGAGTAGGGAAAAAGATACACTCCCCGTCAATACCAACATACACAATGTGCTGTATCCTGTTTCTTTTTTGTGTGACGGGCAAAAACTGCCATATGAGCGATCCTGTTTATCATTGGATCTAATTTTGATAAAAACACTGATTTACAACCCCTTTACACTTTCATCTATCGACAGATGATACAAGTGTATTCTTGGCTATAGATAGTAACATGGACGTTACTTCATTGCTTGACATTACTTTAAGTTTTTCACCAGATTTCTGACTGTTGACGGTTCAAATCTTTGACTTTTAAGCAAGGTTCGCGCAATAAAAATTTTTTTTGCATAGTGTAATGCTAATTTCTTTCTGAAATGCTACTGTTTATAAATAAAATTTTATTTTTTCAAGAACTTTGCTGGTTAGCTCTGCTTAATATATCGAGCCTTGTTTGTTGTCTTGGAAGAAAGATGACCATATGTTGTTCCTTTGAAAATTGTCAACAGAAACTTGCCAGGAGCAAGGCCATATTCTCCCTATGTTTACAAACTTTTGACTCTTCCTGTAGTGCAGTATGTAAAAAATCTTATGGTCTACTACAATTTAGGTATGTACGAGCTAGGTATGTTTATCATGGCTTACCAAAGAAAACTTTTCCAGTGATGCATTCCTGAAATATGTAGCCTTGGCAGTCTAGCCTTGCCATTTGGTGATTTTAGTCTCAGTGCTGCTTGGGGATCGGACCTTGTTCGATTGGAAGGCAGTCATGATTAGGCTTAAGTATTTAAGCTTGATGTTCAGAAAACGTATGAAGATTTGTTATTCATGTTGGGTTGGTTGTGTAAAGCAGTGTTAACTGATACTGAATATTGAATTCCAGATTCTTTTGTCCTGTTTAATTTTATAAACGTATTGTTTATTGCCATGTTCATTCTTTATTCACGCACACATGCACGTACACACATTAATGTTGGGGTTTAATCATTTAGTGTTAAGTGCAATTTATTTCTTACATAATACGTTAATTGATCATTGAATGAGGGATACCAAATAAAATACTTAAATATTAAAAATTTGTTATAAATTGACATCTCATGATAAATTAGAATTTGATACTCGTAAACACACTGAGAAATTTGCTTCTGCTTAAAAGTTTTATTAATCTCTTGAGGTTCTTGAGATTTTGTTTTTATTGTTCACTGACGAATGTAATACAATGTTAAAATGAAGTGTAATTTCTTTTTCTGCTTAGGTGGATACCCTTCAGGTATACCCTTTTAATATTCTTTTGAACTTAAAAATAATCCTCTTGTTTTGTTTTGAGGATACGTTGTAAAAAAAAAAAAACGTAGGGAATGAAATGACTAGAATTTGCTATTATAGATAAGTATGATATGCTTTTGCAGGGGAAAGGAGGAATGAAAGGTTTCTGGTTTAAGATATCACATTTAAATTGTAAACTAATTGCAAATAAAAAGTGTAAAGCCTTTTAGTAGTGTTAATGTAACAAGTTTTATATATTTCACAGAATGTATTTTTAAATGGTGACAATTTTGAGAACTTGTCATTTGTTTACTTGTGTAGAGTATGTCACATTTCTTAAAATCATTGCTAATTTAAAAAAAAATAATTTGCTTTTTATAATTTATATTTTGATATACCCTGTTTTCTTTTTGCACTTATTGCTGATGCACCCTTGAGTCGCTATGCGTTAAAGAGCTTGTGTAAACTTGTAAGTCTTCCTCTCTCATCTCTGCGTGCTGCTTGTAGTCACACGAGAGGAGCTGTCCTCCCCTAGAAGCTGCTGGAAAAATTATTTAAGTGGTCAGCCCGACACACGGGTAGATTTGTCATCCGTTATGTGGCCGTATGTATTCGTTTTACGACTTTTTCACTTTCTATACTGGTCTCTGCTATTATGTTATTTAGTTATGTATACATTTTTTTTTTTTAAACTGTACCCATTTGACATCAGAGCTTTTTTTTTTTTTTATTAATAGTCTCGGGTTTTTATTTAATTTTTTTTTTTTCATAATAAAGTAGGATAAATTTTAGATTATTCTTTATTATTTCTCACTCTGTATCTTTAATTAGGTACGTTAATGCTTATGCAGTTTCTTTTATTCTACAGGGCGATCCAAAAGTCTAGTTCTTTTCGAAATGGCAATGTGTCTCGACTAGTTTTGAGAGTAGCGCAATGCGGTTTGCGTAGAGGTGATCAGAATGGCATCAGGATGTTACAAAATCAAAAGACTTATTGCTCGTTTTAGTTCCATGTTTCATTGCCAGATGGTGCTGCAAAACTAAATGTTTGAAGCATTGATAGTGGACAGGAACTCTTACCAAGTGCACAGTGCAATGGCCATTATTCGCCAGCACTGCCTATAGACGCAAGAAAGCACCCAAAGAACATTGACAAGCATATTGGTGGTATGGCTGGAATATGGTGTCGAGTGCCATTTGAAGATTTCTGTACTGTTGGGATTTCAGGTAACCCCAGAGCCAAAAATTGCAATGTGTTAGGTCTTTTGGCGACCTGCAATTCATTGGGAAATTCAAAATTAGCCGTTCAAAGTGATTTAATGGATTCTAAATCACTTTTAGTGGCTAATTTTGAATTCACGAACTTGACGTAGTTTTTCTTTCACTGGAGGGACTATGCAGGCTGTGTCTTGCTCAATTCTCAACCCATGGCTTGCTCCAAACATGTTTTGGAATGTGCATTGTGAAGTGGTAAGTTAGATTTTTCACGTGATGCAACTAGCATAGTTATGCAAAGACTTGCTAAGAACAACTTCTTGTTGCCGTTTTACTGAACAACTTGCCTTATGAGTTGGATCATTCAAAACTGCAAGTATTTATTGTAGTTTCTACTAGAAATTTGAAAGGGAATAATAATAATAGATGACAATGTGGAAACTGTACTATTTTTAGGTTTTTGTTGACTGCAGTCAGCTAGAAATTGCAGAGGAAAGTACCTAGCTTGCCTAACAGGATTTACAGTCTTGCGAGATTTCTAATTTAATGTTTATTTGTAACATACATCAGCCTGGGCATGGTGCCATCTGGTGATGAAATGCGTAACTAAATGAGTAATAATTTTTTTTTGATTTTGTAACGCATCCAGTGTTACTCTGATCATTTCTACGAAAAGCATGCTGTGTCGCTCTTAAAATTCTGCGAGATGTTGAACTTTTTGAAATGTGCTAGAATTTTGGAAGTCTTCTTTCTTTAATGTAACATTAGGAATAGAGTGTTTAAATAGAAATTTTTCAGATGACTAATAATGGGAAGAAATTAATGTTTGTCTTGTGTGTGATTTACTAACAAGTGAAAACGTTTTGTCTTGGTGTGTGCAGTGCTTTAAGTATTATTAGTTTATTATTTATTATTATTATTGTTATTATTATTATTTTTTTATTTTTATTTATTTTGAAACCTATTACATCAATTGAATAGTTTCAGTAATGCTTATTGCCTGTAAATTTTGCAGGCTGACATCAGTGTTGTTGCAGCAAGGGTGAAAACTCAACCACAACAGACCTTAAGTTGTTACCTTATGTTACTGAGGTTGTAGGTAGAACTTTTTTCTATCTCCCTATATTTAAAGATTTTATTGTTGCCCATTGGAAAAAAAAATTATTAACCATTGCTTTATTGTAGCAAAAAAAAAAAAGTATATAAAATATATTAATTTATAAAACATTTTTTCCATGGTCCTCAGTAGTGCACTTAAAGTGATTTGTTTTGTGCTCTGCTATTAAGGAGGCAGTTAATGCATTCAGTAATGTATCGTTATGGTACAAAAGCTCACTCAATATGAAACCTTTTTTCTCTCTTTAGTTACTGGAGCAACGTTCTGTCTTCCGTTCAGCTATGGGAGAGGAATCTACCAAAAATAGAGTAATTCTTTTTATTTTCTCAAATAATACTTCCAAACCATATTGAAAATTAACAGGAAATAATAATAATAATAATAAATAAATAATAATAATAATAATAAATAATAATAATAATAAAAAGGAAATGTAAAACGGTTGTATACAGATGATGATAAGCAGGTAGCGATTTGATTTTTTTTTTAACCTCGTATTATTCATGACTATCGTAAACTTGCTTTGGTAATGTGCAGACGGTGGTTTCTGTATATGCTGTGATTAGTACAGCAGAACTTTCATATAACGAATATCGAGCAATGGTGAATTATTTTGCAAGTTTTTTAAATGTTAATTTAAATACTTCTCGGCATATGAACAAAATTTTCAATACTTGATGTAGCTGCCATTATACAGATTGCCATTGTTGAAATTATTAGTTCTCTGAAATAATTAAAATTTATTTATTTGCCTCTTTATCTCTAGACATCTCTGCCATCTCAATTTCATACATATCAACCTTCACATAATCTGCAGGCAACTGCTTAATTTCCTGTAGCAGACTGAAATTAATATTGTAATAAATGTTTTACGGAAAAATACCACTGATAGACGTGTGTGTATAGTAAAGCTGGGGCCTCATTTTTTTTGTTGTTGGCCTTTGTAAAATTAGCATTTCACGGAAAATTCTGAGTTGACTTCAGCTGCAGATTCAAATTAAAAAACTGGTAAAATCGCGATTTCAAAGTTGAATTCTGTTCGCTGATTCATCGGCAGTTTCAAGTTGAAAAACCAGGTTGAATTACGTTCGTCGACTCAACGTTAGTTTCGACTTGAAAAATCCCCAGTAAAAACGCAATTCCGAGTTTAATTCCGTTTGTCGATTCCGTTCAGCTTGAATTTATTATAAAATGAATTTGGAAATTTGAAAACTAATATAAAATAAAATTTCATTTATTTCAGAGTTTCGTCAGTTATTACATTGTTTCAAGCAAGTTCTCACAGACAATACATTTTTGACTGCTCGCACTTTTAAACATGTCAGTGACCATTGTTATTAATTTTATGAGTGCAGTGCGTTTATGGGTAGTCTGATTCTGTAACGTTGTTCTCAAGAACTTTTGGCTAATTTTGCTTGTTGGCTGTCGGGTCCTGGTACAGGGATCATATTTCATAATAAAGAGCTAAAATTTATCTTAAAATTTATCGTTGGGACTAGAAATCTTTTTATGAGCATAATTATGTTATGTGGACATTCGTTATACCAAGGTTCTACTGTATCATGCTAGAGCTAAGGCTAGACCATTATTGTGTACATTACCTTGCAAGCTTACGGTACGAACACTCTGTCATGGGCGGTTTGAAATTTCGTCTTGGAGGTCATTATCCGTTTGTTTGATAGTTTGGAAAGTAAAGTTTTCAGGATAATGCCTTGGATAAGCACTTTTTTCAAACTGCCTATAATATTGTGAGCGTTATTTCATTGGTGCTTTTGTTAGTGAGTGCTTTTCGGAAATGGTAATTAGGGCTCAGGTGGGTGAAATTTTTTTTATTTTTATTAATTTCTTTTGATTTCCTTTGAATTACATTATTTTTAGTTTATTATTTTCGTTATTTTTTTTTTCGAACTTCTTTTTTCTTCCCCATTCCTTTGATATATTTGTTAAAAGAAAAATTTTCGAGAGATTTATTTTTAACAAATGATGATTGCTCTTTGTGTTAAGCATTGGGCTTCTTTTAAGTCAAAACGTTGTTGGTAGGTATGGTTTTCTATGTTTCCTTAAATTCTTTGAATAAAGTTAAACGCAGTAAGGTTTAAAAGCACCACATCTCCCAGGCGTAAGTGAATTTATTTTTTCCCATTGTATTATTTTTCCATTTAAGTGTTCCAATGCTGATAGTGCCGAGTCAGATAACACAGAACGGTATCTCTTCTTTTATTTACCTTTTCTTATATTAATGCCCAAAAAATATATAAGTATCGTTTTTCACGAAAGAAACTGGTGAATATGTGAAATGATGCACTTATGAGCTGCAAGATATGTACTAAAAAAATTAAGACATTTCCATGGAGTTATTGGCCACGACACAAACTCGTGTTCTTCTTTTTGAGGATCGGAGCTTTGCATTCTTATTATTAATTAATGATAAACAGGACGAGTCCAGATGCTTATAACTGCAAAACGTAGCATAGTAACTTGTAGCATGCGTGAATCGGTCTTTGAGACATTCGTAAGTTTGAGGGGCCTTACAGGTATGTATGAATTTTCTTCTTTCGATTGATTGCAGTTGTGATTTGTTAGAACAATTTGGTAGATGAAGGTTTTTTAAAAAAAAATTCCGAGCTTTAATGTCAAACTTTCATCATCTTTATATTAAAAAAAAAACTTTGTTTCTGAATATGTAAAAAAGAGATTCTGAAAAATTTAATTTCAGGCAAGAAGAAGCCAGGGGACTTCTTGAATGATTCACTATTGAGCTTCAGGGTTTAGAAATGAAATTTAAGATGAATGGTATACTCTTTTAATTATTTTGTCTTTTTGAGATTTATTTTTTTATTTTCCTTTCTTTCTTTCCCGTTTTTTGTTTTATTTTTAAACAATAAAGAATGGCTAAAATAAACTTTTAAAAACTCCTCCTCCTCCCTTTTCTTCTTTTTTATTTTTGTTTTTTTACAAAACTTCTCTTCAGTTTTACGTTTTAAATAAAAATAAGTCTCTACAGGTCAGGCTCCTATTCATTTTTCTGGCTTATATAAAGGTTTTATTTTTTATTTTATTTTATTTTTTCTTTAATTTCTGTAAATTATGGACGCCTAAGGAAATTTATGCTCATAAAGATAAAAGCTTAACTGCTGCATCATCAATAAAAGGACAAGGACAGAGACGAGTTTAAATAAATCAAAGTTCAGAATATACATAGAAACTTGTTAAAGAAATTGTTTGGGCTACTGCGACTTAGCATTTTTTATTTTTCGTCTTCTTACATTTTTTATTTTATTATTTTATTCATAAAATAATTTCGCTGCGAGATATAGGAGACCTATTTAAGAAACTCGGCGACAAATGAAATGAAAAAAAAAAATTCTTTTTTTATGAAATTGGTGGATTTGGTTAGGGGAGATGCTGGTTTTTCCGTGTTTTTAGTTTTCAAGAATGACGCTAAGTGATTTCATCTAAATTCAGAAAATCTGAAATTACAGTTTTGTTCCGAGGTACAGTTCAAGTTCTTTCCACGAACTAATTTCTTAAATTATTCTAACCTTCCACATGGAAGAAGAAAAGGAAGCGACACTCTTATTTATTTAATGCATTTAATACTAGAAGCCAGACGCCAACTGACCACCGACATGGGAAGCTTTTATATTGGCCGTTTGCTGTTGGAATTATGTGGTATCCTACAGATGGAACCTCTGTTCACAAACAATTCGGTTTATGCACGAATATTTCGGTTCACGAACTGATGTCACTAACTTGCCATTGTACACGTGCAGATAGTTTCACATGTATTACGTATTCATGTGAATATCGTTCACACTTTTGATTTTATATCTTCAATGTTATTCTTAAATTACTGTACTGCACCCATATTAAAATCAATG
>JAHWFO010082655.1:383093-405378 GCA_023313115.1 Rhysida immarginata
CCACCGTGGACATGGAAGCATTACGCTATCGACATGTCCACGGCGGCGCAATTGGTTGGCGCATCTGCACGGTGAGTAGAAGGTTCCTGGTTCGATTCCAGGCTGTGGAATTTTCTTTCCTATTTTTCATCAATAATAACATCTGAGGTTTGGCGTGAAAAAAAATCCTCTTAAGACCTTTTATTTATGAATTTTTCAAATGTTGTGTACAATCTGAAAATACCATTAAAATTAGAGTTTACATTGCACTTGTCAAAGTTGACTTCCATATTTGGAAATGAAATGCACATAACAGTAGAATAATACTTCCATTGAAGGTACTCTGTCAGATTTGTATTTCAGAGGTTGGCTATTGGTTCATTTTAGGTGAGACACCCTGTATATGGGAGTTTAACGTATAAACAGAACAGCTGATCATAAAATACAAAATGTACAAGGATGGAATGCACCTTTTTGGTGATGTACTGTGCGTTATGTTAGTCACTTAGATGGTTCGTATGATGTTGGCTGGGCAATTCATTGAAAGTATTTTTTGAGAGAATTTGAAGTCACTCTGGTTCGATGTGCAAAATTATAATTATTTCAATATAGGGACGGCAACGTATGGATCACATTAGGTTTTTGTTTCAATATAACATCACACGTCAAAGTTTGAAGACTTATCAACTGCTGAAGTCATCAAATGACTATATCTGGTTATTTTCTAACATGGCTACTGACAAGGGAATCCCTCGAACATGTATGTCACAGATTCCCATCAAATTGAAATATGTTACTCATCTGAAGCTATTATAGATGCTTGCGAAATTTTGTTTCTTTCAAAATAAACCGCGAAAACGAAAAACATTTCAGCACACACAGTCATACAAGGACTCCATTGTTAAAGCGGATGGTGTGTATTAATGCGCTGACGACATTTGAATGGATTCTCAAGTTTCTAAACAAACTTACTTTTTAAAAATAGATTATTACAATTAGCTAATGGTCTTCCAGAAATGTCTACCATTTCCTTAATTTATTATTTCATTTTATTAAGTAATTCGGTAATTGAACACTAACTTGGCTTCATGTGCAACGTCGAGTAATTGCGTTTATGAGGGGGTACGTATCGCGGTGCTTTATGATTTTAAATAAAAATAGTATTCATGGATTCTTACCTCATCTTATAAATTATTTTGAGACGAATAATTGTACAGCAAAATTAAGGTTTTATGCTTAATAACAGTGCTCTAACTGCAATTCTTTGATGACCACCGCTAACGATTTTGCTTCCCCTCTTACCGCCATGTTTGTTGAACTTTGCACTTCCGGAGTGCTCTGCCGCCCGCAACGCTATCGCTTCCACGATGTGCTTGCGCGCAAAAAAAGTGCCTTCCGTTAACTTCGTGGGGTTCCCTTGTGAGTACGTCGACATAAACAGTGCTTTCCTTCCTTGTACCGTAATATTTAATTTCTAATTTTCCCACATGGAAATGATGAAAATATCTCTACTATAAGTTGCAAGGCTCAGTCAGCCAATAGAATCGCTTTTGTTTACATCCCGCGCAAAGTTAAGTTGGATTTAGTATAGACATAGAAGAGAGAAATAATAATTGAAAATTTAATTATTTTTATGCTAAATAAATATTACCCACAAGAAATACTAAATAAACTTGAATTAATAAATAGTAACTTGCTGTTTAACCAAATTTTAAAAGAAGAAAAATAAAAGAAATTTTAAGCAATAATAAAAGATTAAGAGAAATGTGTAATTAATATGTAAAAATAAAATATTTAAAAGAAGATACTGAATTGAAATGAAAACTAAGAAAAATATGTAAATATTATTTAAGAAAAGAAAATTTTAATATTGTAAATTTAGCAAAGACAACAATATAATCATTAAAAGTAAAAAAAAAAACAAAAAACATCGCCTAAAGAATTTCAGTTATAAAAACTGCTGAAGATGTCCCAAAGGACGAAAGTTAATTTTAATCAATAAAAATAATGTATTGTAAATGGACGTTCCTTTAATAGCTTCAGATAGATATAACCACGCCTTCTAGAAACTACCAGGCCTGAACATGGAAAAGATAAAACGTTGTCACGTACTATTACAGAAGTGAGTTTAATGTTACAAGCTTCAATAATACATTATTGATGTCTTGTTCAGGCCAGGTAGTTTTTAAAAGGTTCTATTCTATAACTTAACTACAATACAAAAGCGAGGGAATTTAATAACACAAAAAGGAAAAGTCAATGAAGGCAAAGTTGTTTTTAAGGGCTACACAAGTCATGGGAAACGAGGTAGTGGCGCGTTTTTAATTTTTCACGTTATTTGATATAGATGTTGAAGGTTTTAAAGCTCGATAGGAGACTTGGAATGTAAGGAAAGAGTTGAAGGGTGGGGTTTGCGAAACGGAGGCCCCTTGGTCTTCCGTGAGAGGATTTTCTCGTCTGTCTCTCTGGGCGCAGGACTTGGTGTGTTGAGCATGTGCCGATGGGTGGACGTTAATGAGTTGTGACATGTGAGGCAAAGGAAAAGCGTAATAACAATTAAACCGGGACCGGCAGTCGCAAAGGGAATCAAGACATTTGTTGGCGACCACTCTTCCGGGACGGATAGGACTCCCCAGTCGGATTAAATTTTCCCATTAATTTGTGCCAAGATGTATCACCCGACTGCGAGTTCAAGACTCCCGGCCCACAAGTCGTTCTGTAACGTATAATCTCCTTTTGGTTCGCTAATAAGACGGGATTCGAATGAGTGAAAAGGAGGACTAACGATGGCTGACCTTCCTAACTGCTTCCTTACCGCCTTTTCTCGGCTACCCCAGCCTTCTTTGACCTTTTCTCGCCGGTTGTCATCGTCCTTTTGTGCTGATGAGGTTAAATCGGAAAGACGACACGTATCGCTCAGAGTTAATGTTATTGTGTTCCCACCCCCCCCCCCGGTGGAAATTCAATTTTAAGTTGACAGATTGAAAATCGAACGAACGCTTTTGCAAGTTGAGCTTTAGAATATGGAGTTGAGTCAATTTTTAGATTATGTTTTGAATAGGAATGCCATTAGAGACGTCAGATTCATCGAAGGGCAAACGTATCGACACATTTTGGTTTGACGTTCGAGCGCGTTTTGGTTGGTGGTTGGTTGTTTGTGTCGTTTTATTGCTTTTGATGATGAGTTTAGTAACTGGAGCCTTGATGAAGGGACGTGGGATTGTAATTACGTTTAAATGTGGATAATGTTGTTGTTCAAAGTAAGATGAGCAGCGTTTTCTTATAAGGAAGGATTATCCTTTAGTATTAGTGACCGAACGGCTCGCCATTAGCACCGAAAGGAATTGATTTCTCTGCAACAAAAAGTTCAGCACCTAAAAAAGTAGACAGTCCCACATTATAGACATTCTAAGGAAAAAAATTAATTAGTATTCCAATTACAACGTTTTTATTGAACTTGAGTTATCTGTTTGGGTCAAATATTTTAATCAGTTTTTCGACTACTAAAAACGACGCCATATTTGGCACTCAGGTTCATTTTCGGTGACAATCTTGTTTGGTATAAAAATTTTCAAAATTTGAATTCTTAAAAAAAGGCTGAAGCGTCTTTTTTCATTCAATTTACATTCCAGGTTTTCTTCATTTATAGCAGATAAGCCGCTTCTTCAGAGCTTTGTTTTTGGTCTTGTAGATCGAATCTATTTCACTTGCCAGGATTATTATATAAAATAGATTTTGCAAGAAGAAAGACTTAAGCAAAAAATAAAATAGTGGAAAAAGTAAATTTAAGTTTAATTTTTCGTAAATAAATATAAAAACGTTGGGGTGCTCATTGCGAATCAAGCTCCATACCCTGTCTCACTCTAACTTGATAGTACTTGTACTGTTACTGTGTGTAAACCAACCACCATTAAACGAGATTAAAAGAAAAGTTTACAAAAAATTTATTTTACAAATGAAAGAAATGTATGCGTTTTTGTAATACAGTAAAATCTCGTTATAACGAATTTGTAATAAGGGGGCGTGGCCAAGTGAGGCGACCTCTAGTGGTCAAGTACTTTCAATTCTTTCATACAATCACCTCCATGGCATTTTTCTCCCTTCAAATGCATAGTCTTGTCCGGGAATAAGTTATAAAATAAACCTAGAACATAAAACGTAAGGTTTCTTTAAAACATAAAAAGAAAAACTTGATTCTGTAACTGTTTCATCTATATTGTAGATGTCTCGTGGTGCATATTGTTCAATGGTGAGTTTAAAGTCTTCTCTCCAGCTGTCAATGCTTTCTGGGAGAACTTTGTTTTCTTCCCCACATACTTTCATGCTTGATATGTCATGCCGGTTTCGAAATCGCCACAACCATCCTCTATTATAATCAAAATATGTTATACCACGATTGTGGTATACTGGCAGGAATGTTTTTGGCTCTCATATGGTTAAACCATTGTAGCAAATCATTTTTAACGTCTTCATGTGTAGCCCCACGCAATTTTTTGGCAGTGTTCAACGTGTCTGATGAAGCAAACGCCTCTGTAATTTTTTCACGATTTTTTAAGATTGTTGATAATGTTGATTTGGGAATGCCAAACTTCTCAGCAATCTTTGTTTTAGATTGACTGCCACGATCAATTTCATCAAGTATTATCTTTTGTAAATCTATTGCATTCTTCCGTTTCGACATGATCGTACATGCATTGGCAACTCGTGTTCTGTTGTCGCTTGAACGCGCATGCGCGGGTAAGAACGTGCACTATTACGTGACGTCAGTGTGTTTTTGTGTGTGTGTGTGTGTGTGTGTGTGTGTGTATGTATGTATGTATGTATGTATGTATGTATGTATGTAAGTGTGCGCGCCATTTTTTTATTCCATCCAATTTCGTGAGTACTGAAGTTCGTGATAATGAAATTTGTGGCTGCTCGGGCGAAAACCTTGTTCGCAGTTCATTTTATCTTAAATGGGGGAAGTTGCATGAAATTTTTTTTTAAAAAAAGAAACCGTGTTTTATATAGATTTCGATACGCTGAATATGAAAATCGCCATTAAAAATCTTAAAAGTATTAAAAAAACTATCAAAATTAACTTTAAAAATGCAAACCACGCCCCCAAACTTAAACCACAGCCCACTAGATAAAGGCCTGAGTGCTGTTTTCAAAATGGCGGCGCTCGCATGGATTCTTCGACCTCCACGAGAAGAGATGAAAACACAACTATCTATGATAAAATAATAGAGCTAAAGAAATTTTGTTCGAAAAACGAGTCCTTCTATTACTTATTTTCATGTTTATATTTCTCCTTGTGGAATTCAGGAATATAGTCGAAATCACCGAAACAAAGATAAGATGTATACATCCATGGGTAAATAATACACTTGAACAAGTGATCGAAACCGAGCGAAATTTAAAGTTTAATCGGATCAAATTTCTGCTACGTCTGAAGAATCAGACGACAAAACTAATTGTATCCCATGTGCTTTTTCCATTCCTTCTTCGGCTAACTCAAAATCGAAGAATAACATACGAGTACGAGGTCATGGAAACCAACGTTAATTTCGCACCGAGTATCGCTCCTTAGTACCTTTCATCTATTTTTATTTCTTCTCTCGTGATGTTGTGGTGCCCTTATGAATGCTTTATTAAGTTTTATTATACTCAGTAGTTTTATACATGGGAATGAAATAATAATTGTAAGCATACATGTTTATTACAGACAGATCATAGATATAGATGTTAGGCATCTAACGTCTATCTCTATGCAGACAGATCATGAAAAGCAGCGAAAGAGATAGGCATGGTTTCCGGTTTCATGGCGCGTGACGTCACATCACTCTTGAGCTATGATGTAGCGTTTTTTGGGGGTGTCAACTTTAATAATTATTTAAAAAAAAACTACGCAAAATTAGAAAAAAAGAATACCCATACCGATATATATGTGATCTAAACTATCGAAAAAATTTTTAAAAAAATTTCATGCAACTTCCCCATTCGTTATATCCGATTGCAATTAGCCTTTGCAAGGACCCAAAAATAATTCATTAATAACTAGATGTTCGTTATTACGAGATTTCCTGGAAATGGCATTGCATTGGGTTGAAAATCCTGCGTGTTATAAACAAAAAACTTACAAAAACATTTCGACCTTTTTAAGAAACCTTTATATCTCCATGAATATACGTGCTATTCTCATACAAATGAACACAGAAAAGTAAAACAAGCCTCTTAAGCATGTGCTACAGCTACAATGCATTTCAAGCATTATTTTTTACAGGGTGATTCCAAACATTATTTTTTTGGTTCACTTATTTGCTGGTCCCCTATTTGCCTTCGGGAGAAAACCTTCCCTGAAATATATGAGGTATAACATCCTTTTTACACCCCTGAAATTTCAGGATAATTCGTCAAGTATTTTTCTAGATATTCGACAAAGCGTCTAAAATCGAAAGTGTCCAATTACTTTCTTCCAATTGGTGTATTTTTAAGTAAGTCGCTGTTTTGGCTTGGTCCAATAAGAAGGATTGGAACATGTAAAGTGTAAGGACGCTGCGTACATAACGTACAATAGAACCCTGGTAGCCTGGTAGACAGTTGCTATTAAATATTACACATGTAGCTATTTGGCAGAGTGGAGTTCTAGATCTCCAAGAGGTGTATGCCTTTCTAGGAGAGCTGCGATTCCAGGGAATTTTGCTGAACCAATTCTCAGTGAGTGGACTAAAAAAAAACCCCAAGCTCTATTATGCTTTATTACCACATTGAAGTTTATCGTACAATCTTTGCAGTACTTGAAGCTGTTTTCACTGTTGCTGTATCAGATACATCTTCTGAAGTCATATTTTGGATCTGGACACTATTATGAACACTCGAGGATAAAGTGTATTCAGTGCTGTTCTATAAGTGACTTTGATCTAACGTACCAGGCATCAGCCTCGCATGAAGTAACACCAAAAACATTTTCTAGAGCTCCGCAACTTAAAAGGAGGTGTTGTTCTTGAAGAGCTGAACACCTTGAAGACTTCAGACGTACCGAATCTGAAATGTGCTGGAAACATTATTTCAGCTTTGACCAAGGGAAGTAAAAGTCAACTTCTTGTGCACAAAATCTAAATTCTAAAGCGTATGCGCATTTCGGCCACTATTTTTACTTGTAAGAACATGACCATGTTGGGATTTAACGAGAGTTTTGTTGTTTATTGTCATTTGTTGTTTGTTGCACTGGGACTTGGTTTGGAAAGTGGCGTCTTCCTTTGAGGCAAAAAAAAGAAGGTAAAACGCACGTCAAGGTATTTATTTATTTTAATGGGAATTATATTTTGGAAGACTGTTAGGTGGGGGTGTCATTAATGTTTGGTAGACTTGTGATGTAGAAGCGCCGAGGCTAATTTGAACTTCTGTGGTTTCCATTTGGGAGTGAGGCACCCTTCGTCGTTTTCTACCCGATTCCATTTCGGAGCGATTGTTTTAACGGCAAAGTTGCCGCACGAAACGAGTGACAAATTGTTTGGCGAATGGATAATTTGAGAAGTCATTCATCAAGGAGCTTTGACTTGGCATCGAAATGGAGATTTTCATTTGGTAATCCATTCACTGACTCTTTTCCTCCTTCTCTCCACCAGTTTTCTTTTTTGGAGTTAATTAGATTTTTCACTCTGGCGTGTGTCTCAAGAGGAAAACAGTCGGGGAGGTTTCGTGAAGTGGTAGTAGGATTTCTTTCTTTTTTTTTCTTTTTCTTTCTTTCTGTGTAGGGCTCCTTTTGATCATCAATGTCAGCCACGGTTGAGTTTTTAATTTTTAACTTTGTTCAATTAATAGAGCGTGAAAGCAAGTGCGGAAGCACTGAGCCAATCATTCATTTCATTGTAGATAATTAGAGTGAGACTTCTTGAATTAATTAGTTGGGGCTTTTTTTTTCTTTCTTTTAAAGATTTCTGTTTTGTCACGTGAATAAAGGAAAGCTGAGTTTAGAAGTGTTTGTATCTGAATTGCAATGTCCAAGTGGAGCGAGTTATTTTTACTTGGTTTCTTATTAAGAGAATCCTTAACCCAAAGCTGCTTTTCTGTGCGTGTCCTTTGGGCAAGGATTTGCATCGTTATCTAGCCCTTTGTTCTTGTTTTTGCAGAAAGTGGGCTCGAGTTTATAATCCCTCAATCGATTTGGAGGACCAGTCGTTGAAGTGAATTTGTGGAATCCTTTTTTTCGAACGATTTAATGCGCATAATGGAACTAGCGCCAATTTTTTATACAAGTGATGAGAGAAAACCGAAAATCTTGGCGTGTTTTGACAATTTTGTGGATCATTATTATAGTGGAATTGAGTCAAGGGACTAACAGTCTTATCACCTCGTTTGCATTATGTTTACTTGGATTACAATAATGTAAAACGATGGATTATGTGGTTAAAGAATTAACACCTGTTAAGGGACTTGGTGGTGATTTCAACGAAAGCTTGACTGGACCACGCCTGTGTACAGTTAGGTGCAAAATTATAAATCTGTTCAGAAAAATCGCCCTTACTGAGAAAATATAAGTACAGTCCTAATATCCTTCAAAAATGAAAATGTAATTGTCTAAAAAAACAACTAATATTCAAATTATTTGAATTTGTTCACTTTTATCCATACACCCAAAATGGCCAAAGGTTGCATAAGGGTCAAGACAAGTATTGGCCATTAAGATGCTGGTTTGTCCTGAAGACAAATTGCTGAAAAGTTACTGTAGAAAGATCTAAAACCGTTGTGTTAAATTTCTTGAAAGATCCAGATAATTTTGGAGTGAAGAAACCATCTGGTCGGTTCAAGAAGTCTAAAAGAGAAGAACGCTTAGTGATTCGCAAAACAAGTTCTCAGACCATGACAGCGAAGCAGGATATTTCGGTTTGGATGAACTAACGAGCCAATATCCAGAGTGGGCCAAAAGTATGTTACCACCCATACAAATTCAAAATTAGTGGAGATAAACAATTTTGTTGCAGGCAACATATAGGAAGTTAGGTAGGGGCTAAATAACGCTGCTGTCAAATTTGACCTTTTACCTCGAATTTTACACCTTGCAACTTTGCAACCGTTACAGGTAAAAAAAATTTCCAATTGTACGGTTGTAGAGCTCAAAAGGCTGGTTTTAACAAAATAACGGGTTAAAAATAAGCGTATAAATGAACCCACTAAAACAAAATGAAATTTCAGTGCTCAAGCTACATTTGTCAATGAATGAAGTCCTCAATGTGGTGTCCTTCTGCAGCAATGCATAACTGTGCACGGTATTTCACATAACCTATCACATTTAACGTCATGATGGGTGTTATGTCTGTATAAGCCTGCTGAATTCGCTGTTTCAAATCATTTACTGATGCTGGCATACACCTTGAGCACAGAAATTTCATTTTATTGTAGTGGGTTTATTTTTATGCTCATTTTTAATCTCTCCTTTTTGTTAAAATCAGCGTTTTCAGCTCTACAACTGTACAATTGGAAATTTTTCTCTATCTATAACGGTTGCAAAATTGCAAGGTGTAAAATTCGAGGTCAAAGATTACATTTGACACCGCCATTGTTTAGCCCCTATCTAACTTCCTATATGTTGTCTGCAGCAGATTTGTTTTGAAATCGATTGGGAGGGAGGGGGTAACAAACTTTTGGCCCACCCTGTACTTTTCAAAATCTCAACAAGGTGGCAAGTAACTCATTGTAAGGGCTGGTTGTGGTAAACTGAAATTGAAAACAAGATAATAAAAAAAGTACATTGAAATCCTTAAAACTCGTCTTCTCCCAGGTGCAACCTTTATATTCCACCAAGATAATATATCAATACACTGTTCTAAAGTATATTGATACAGGCTTTTCTTAGAATTGATAGTTATCGGAAGTTAACATTTTCTTGGAACTCTTTAAAAATGAGCAGTAACTGGAGATACTGGAGAGTTAGCAGACTATTGAGAAACGGGGGAAAGGCGGCAGCGGAAGCAGTCCCTTTGCTCGGCGCTGTATTGGTTTAAAGAAAGACTCTGTGATCATAAAATAAATGTCCTAGACTGGCAGACCATCAGTCCAGGTGTAAACTCCGTAGAAAATATTTGGGGAATAATAGTCCGTCAAATTTATCGAGTTGATGGAAAAATTCGCCATTTCAGTACCCTACCAAATCTGAAAATTGCAATTGAAGAAGCTTGCAGACTCAAGGATCCAACGTTGTATTGACGTAATTAAATGCAAGGGAAGCACTAATAATAAAAGGCTAGAAAGCTTTTTGTTTATGGACTTAACATTTTGCACCATGGTTAAAACACTAGATACCTGTTAAAATCTGCAAAATTAAAATGTTTATCTTGCATCTAATGTATGTTGGTTTTATTGTTTTGGATCCAGTGATGTCATTAAATTGTGTAGGGAAAAAACTCTATTCCTAACATCTAAGAAAACAATACTGGTCTTATAATTTTGCACCTAACTGTGTAGACCCGTAGCCGACGGAAAGAGTACGCCGACCCATAATTCAACGTACATTGTTTCCAACAAACGAAAATATGGTGATTGTAAAATCCAAGATGGAAACCATGAAAGTTATATTATTGTTCGACCTACTATGGTTAGTTGACATTTCAGCGCTGGGACTGGTCTTTTTCGTCTGCTGTGACCTAAATTCGTAAAGTTTAAATAGCTTGGAACGAAAAAAATGTGACTTATTTCAATAGACACTGGCACAATTTGCATCTAATCGCATTCAGAAGCTTCTTTTGGGAGGAGTTTCCAGAAGGACTAGACCATTGTATGGCGAAGTGTGTTCATTGAATGTGAAAGAAAGAATCGAGTCCAAGTCGTTTTCTTGTTGGTGGAGGTTTGCGCAGTTTGTGATGTGGTCCCCAAAGCCCTTTCTAGAATTTTTGACGAAAACTTCATTACTGGAAAACTTAAAAGTGACTGGTTAATGGGGGCCTTCCAATTAGCCAAGAGTTGGCACATTTGGGCTGACGTCCAATTAGTTGAAGTGATTAATAAAATATCTTTTTAAATTGGGAGGATGGGGCTCCAGACATTTGTTGAGCCGCCAATTTTATCGGTTTTAGAACTTTTGCAATGGTCTGTCCTTTTTGACCTCACGTGACCAATTTAGTTTTAAGAAAGAAGGTGGCTCTCCACCTCCTTCACCTTGTGCTGTTGCGAATGGATGGCATCGATCCCTTTTTCGTTGCAGTGGCCATCGCCATCATCTTCATCATCATCATCGTCTTCTGCGCCACCACCACCACCATCGTGAGAAATCAAGTTAACTGTTGCATGAAGGCTCGACGTTATCATTTTCATTAAATATTGACTCAGTGTTTGCCTAGCGCACCGTGATCGCCGCTGGTGAATGGGCTCCTTTTAGCTACCCCCACCTCCTGCCTCCTTTTGTTTGCCACGTAGCTTCTGTTCTTCCTCGTAGCTTTTCTGTTTGCCATCGTCTTGGGCGCAAAATGTAAACAAATTCTTGTTATAAATTTTTTTTTATTTTTTATTTTATTTTTAAAGAAGAGTTTTACATCTTTACTCGAAGATCCTGATGTTGCTATGTTCGGAAACGTCACTATTAAAAATGCATACTTTGCTTGTTTGGAAGTTCACGTGATGCGTTCTTTCTGGGATTTTTTTTTTATTTTGTTTCGTGAATTTTGAACTTTAATCTTGAAATATCGTAACATAAACATATGCTTGTCATGGAATTTGCTGGTTCATTTTTCTTCTTTCTGGAGTAGGATAGTTGTAGAGCAGTTTCGCTCCCCAAATGTTGTCTATGTTCCTCTCAGGTTAATTATTCTTGTAAGGAAAGGGGAATGAATGTACATTAGACATTTTTTATTTACAAATAATCCTAATTTTGAGAATGCTTGTTAATTACTTGTTAATGATATGTAAAATTGATGTCTCTACATGTTGCAAGTACGGCAAAACTGCCCCACTTGTAGGCCTATTTGTTTGCTGTACAAATCAAATTCTCAACAGGTGGCTAGGATGTGATGCATACATTAGAGTTAGTGAAAAACTTGAAATGGTGAATCAGACTGGTGAATTCACATCAAAATCGAATTTTCGGCATTTTTCATGAAAAGAGTAAATTCCAATCAAAATCAAGTTTTCGGTAGTTTTCCCATCAAAAAAGTGAATTCAAATTAAGTTTTCGGTAGTTTCCCATCACAAAAGTGAATTGACAGTTTTTCACGCGCTTCCCATTGGTCCTTAAAATTACGTCATTTTTTCAAGATGGACTCTGCAAGTGGGAAAACATTCAATTGTCCCCATACAGGATTGTATTATTCACATAGATTATTTGTTAAAATGGTTAAAAGTTGTGTTCTATGGAAAATAAGAAGTTATCTTAGAATTTTTGCGAACTATTATGGTACCCGGCATGAAAGAAAAAGGAAACTGGCGTATGTGTAAATGAATAAAACTCGTTCAACCACTCGGAAACGGACTGGAAACGAGGTATCACTTATACCTGGCATCAATAGTAAGTAATGCCTTGATTCCTGTCCGTTTCTGATTGATTGAACGAGTTTTATTCATTTACACATGCACCAGTTTCCTTTTTCTTTCGTGCCGGGCACTATAGTCATTCATATCAGCGATATGGCTGTCAGAAGCATGATCCTATTTAACGACGCCATCATGGAATGGGTGGAGCTTAGTGAAAAAAGTTCAATTCATATAAAGATCAAGTTTCGGCAGTTTTCCCATCAAAATATGAATTCAAATTAGGTTTCGGTATTTTTGATCAAAAAAGTGAATCCAAATCAAAATCAAGTTTTCTGTAGTTTTTGATCAAAAAAGTGAATTCAAATTAAGTTTTCGGTTAGTTTTTTCATCAAAAGAGTGAATTCAATTTGTTTTCGGTTGTTTGTCCATCAAAAAGTAAATTTTAATAAAGACCAAGTTTTCGGTAGTTTTTCATCAGAAAAGTGAATTCAAATAGAGATCAGATTTTCGGTAGGTTTCATCAAAAAAGTGAATTTAAATTAAAATCAGGTTTATGATGGTTTTTCATAAAAAAAAAAATTAATTCCATTCAAAATCAAATTTTCAATAGGTTTTCATAAAGAAAAAGTGATTGATAATCTTTTAAAGAAAAAGTGATTGATAAGCTTAGGGCTAATATTAGGCAGAAAGGTTTAACTGTACATTTGCAACAACGTCGATCATTTGCAAAACATTGTTTAGATATGCACCATGCGTGTTTCAAAAGTGCTTCCTGTATGGGATCTGGTACGGACTTGTTGCATGCAGTCGGTTTTCGAGTTGGCTAATGATATTTTAATGAACTTCTAATCAAAAGAAATTAACTTCTGAATAAAAGTAGCATCCTTTCTAAATCTTACAAGTGTATGCACAAAGCAGTTCTGCACTATAAATGCATTTGAGGTTAATACAGTAATAGATCACTGGGGATAATAGGCAGCGGGATGACCAAGAAAATCGAAGATGAAACCTTTTATGAGTTGGCAGTTTCGTTTTTTGTTATGGCTTTCCTGTGATCATTTAAGTATAGGTGCAACTAAACTTAGGTTGTTAGACTTGGAAGTTTGGCAAGGTCGTTTATTCCTTTATTTTTTATGACTATTGGGGAAGCATTTTGGAAACTAGTTTCATTCTTCATAAGATTGCGTACTTATAATGGCATTGTTGGAGATTTTTTTTTTTGGATTGGGATTTAGATAGATAAATAGATAGAAAGCGTACCATTTCTTTGGTAAAGGGTTTTTCTTCTTAATATGTTTGTTGGTGGTGGTGGACTGTGCGCCAGATTAAATCGGCCGGCTTTGGCGATGACTGGCTATTACCGCTTGTGCTGAAGTATTTATGAAAGTCAAATATTGTGAGAAAGTCGTTCGGGCTGGGTTGTTTATTTTTATTTGCTTATTTTTTATTTATTTTTATTTAGAGGAAGGAATGGAGTTGTTGTTGTTGTTGGGTGGGTGGGGGGGGGGAGGGCGAAGAAGAATTTTGTTTTCGTTGTTGGCCAGAAGCTATTTACTCCCCGCTGGCCTCACTGGTTAATAATGGGTGTCTTAGGAGATTGTGGTGCTTGGGAAGGACTCTTGTCCATCCTCCTCCTCCTCGGCCTTGCTAAGAGATAATTCACGAGAGTCCTCGGCCGTAAACCGACACTGGGGCTTGGTTGCGACGTCCAATTGGGATTGCCATTGGCCGTGTACTTGCTTGTTCATCAGCCGAGATTTAAGACATTGGCTTGACCAGATGTAGGAGGGATTACTTGTCGGTGGACCTGATGGCGCTGTTTGTGACCACTATCCCACCCAATAAAGCGGAATCACTCCGAAGGCAAGGAGGTGGAGCGACACATTAAAAATAGCTGGCTAGCTGCTTTTGCTTTTATATAAACCCCATGGTCTCTCTCTCTCTCTCTCTCTCTCTCTCTCTCTCTCTCTCTCTCTCTCCAACGCCATTATCGTTATTGGTAGTTTTTTTCTGAGAGTCGAGGAGAAAAAAAGGTCAAATTCCTCGTTTTTTGAAATTAACCGCGCGCACGTATATAACTGGAGGCTTCTGATTATATGTATTATTTTTTAGTTTTTTTTTGGGATGGGAGGAATTTTTTCCTCGAAACGAAACATGATTCTATGTTAGTGCGTAGTGATATTTTCATGAACACGCCCGAATGGTTTTGATGACGAACAGCGAGCAGACATGTGTATTAAGACGAGAAGATAGAGGAACCTCTTTATTCCCCCCCCCCCCCCGCCGTGATTGAGATTGATTGCTAAATCATGTGATGATGGTTTGAGAATTAGAATGAGCTAATTAAAATAGGAGGATGAGAAAGCGAGTTAGTTTGAGGTGCTGTCTGTCGGTGATGATGAATCTTGTCGAGAAGGTTTGAGCGGCATTTCAGTGGCGGCATCTGTAAGGTGTCTGGAACGGGTTTGTGGAGCTTCTTTTGGAATGGCCTACGTTCTTTTGATTCATATGAAGAAATCTATGGATTCCCAGTTTTAGGTCCTAAATTGGACATTCTAAATAGGTCCAATTTCGGGCTGGACCTATTTGGCTATCAACATGACAACGATCTTTACTGTTTTTTTTTTTAGTCTAAAGGGCACCGGATAAAAATTTTTCACTCTAAACTTGCCGAAAAAGCACTAGAGTTTAGTGCGAAAATGGCAACACTGAATGATACCATTCTCAAATCAAAATATTTAACTAGATGGTTTGGTGAAATGGTCATGAAAAACTTAAGAGTCTCTAATAGAATGTTCGTAGGATGATTTAGAACACCCACTTTGCTCAAAGTAGTTGGCAGCTATTTTTAATGAGAAGTGCCACAAACTTGGTAGACAAGATAGACATCTGTTTTGATAAACAAGACACTCTTGGTAGTTCTCCGTGGCACCTGGAGGACGTTTTACAAGCCATTATGATGCCTTTCTTTGCCAACAAAATAACACCTGACCAAGTCATGCGAGAAATTTGTCTCGGGTATAGTCAGATCACAAATCTTGCCTATTGAGACCATTTAGTATGTTCTTAGGACATTGTCCGAGAATGGTCGACGAATTGCCATTTAGGTCATTGGTAAGATACCTGATAGGACTTGATGAATCCTTGAATCCAAGCCAGTTAACAGCTTTTATACAGAGGCCAGACGTAGATGCTGACCTAGTTCTGGTAGGTCTCTATGGCACTTTCAGGACATTCTAGGAGTCATTGTGCTGTTATTGCTTTGTGACCGAGGCTTATTTTTTTCAGTGAGATAATGCTTCGCCACATATGGCTCTCTTCTTCTTGGATTGCCAGTTTTGTCAGCCAAATTGACACATCTCTCACCATTAAGATCATTTGGTATGTCTTGGGGCGTTGTCTGCGAACGACTCAATGTTGACCAATATGGCAATATATCCTTTAGGATTTGATGAATCCATGAGTTTACGGACTCTTGTTTCATGCCTTACTGGTCGACAACTAAGTTGTTGTCTGGAATGTCATTTGTTTTGATTGACAAAATCCTGTTGGTATCTCAGTTAGCGATCAAATTCGGACCCATGTTCATATGAAGTTTTTTGCTTACATTCACCCATACTACCACCCGTCCAAAATTGGTCATCGAATTATACAACGCCCTGAGTTCTCCGTGGCACTTTTAAGAGGAATGGGGTACCTGGAGTACATTCTACGCCGCCGTTATGACGTCTTTCTTTGTCAGCAAGATAACTTACCAAATCATGCGAGGTCTGGTCTTGAGCAGCCAAATAGAGATCATTGGCAAGATGTCATCCATTCCGGGTATATGACACATACCAACTTTGGTGGCAATTGCATAGTTCCTTGTTGGGTGCCTCGATTTTTTTTTTTTTTTTTTGTCATTCTAAGGCATCTGCTTGATTGCCTCTATTATCAAGTGTGGTTCATAAAGTGCAGAGATAGCTAGGGGCAATGTAATTTTCTTAAGGAAATAAGTAGAAAATTGCATTTGCCAAGAGCAGCAATAGGCTGTGCTGTTTTTTAATCGATTTGGAGCCCTTCGGTAAGACGGTTGCCCATGTGATCGAACAGAAAGTGGCTTTTGCAGAAGGTTTAGTTCGGAAATTTCTTAAATGAGATTAGCGCACGGGCGGATCTCTCAATCCTCTCTCGTTCTTTCTCTCTTTCTCTCTCTCTCTTTCTTGGGCGATATTTATTTTATTTTAACTTGACTGATTATCCTTCGCTGCCAGATGCGACAGTGTTGAAAAAACAGCTCGGATAGAGATAAATATTAGCTATTGATCGAGTTGCCCCGTTTCATTGAGACGATTTGTCAGTTTATCAAACTGCTTCCGTTTGCGGCCCACCACCACCATCACCTCCTCCTCCTCCACCTTTTTGGTAATTGACTTTCTCTCTTTCTTCACTTGATAGACTACTAGCTTCAGCCAGGAGTTCTCTTTTTTTTTCTTTTCTTTGTTTTCTTTTCTCTTTTCTGTTCTTTAGCGTTTCAATTGCCTAAAGAGCGACAGAAGTAAGAAACTTAATTGGACTGGCAAGAAATTGAGGAACGACGACTGAAAGAAAGGCAGCTCGGTTTTAAGTGAAATTTTTTGTCATTAATCATAAGGTTAATAACTTTTCAGGAGGTGAAGTATGAGAAAAATTTAGAAAAATTATCGGATTTTTTTTTCTTTTTACTTTTAATGAGAAGGTTGATAGACTGTAATTGAAGACACTGATTGTTAGTTTCTTGTACGTGAAGTGGGTTCTGGTATAACTGAAAGGGAATGTGGGTTAGCTTTGTTGTAGTGATGACCTTCTGGAAACTTTCTGGATGAAATCTGGTCTAACTATACCCTGGTCCCACAAAGAATGAAATGAAATGGAAATGCGCATGCGTTAGTTGTACCCTTCACCTGGTTATACTCGGTAACTAAATCTAACATGTCAAAATATAGACCAATGAGCCATGGGCGGAGCTCTTATTGGACATTTTATAAATTAAGAAGAATAAGGAAAAGGGAATAGCTGTTCAATGTTGGTTAATGAAAAAAGATCCATTTCTTCATTTCCTGTGTCCATTCCTAATCAAAGGTTTACATTTGATGTATGGAGGAATGAGATTGTATGTTGTTTTAGAAAGAAAGTAATATTGATTTGAGGCAAAGATATGATGTATTTGAGGTACCTGTATTGGGTATGATAGCTTATATATAACACCTTCTAGAAACTACCAGGCCTGAACATGTAAAAAATAATAAATTGTTACGTCGTTCTGGTGGTGCTCGAGCTACACCAACTAAAGAGAAGACCTGCGCACAGAAATTCCATCTATTGTTAGATCATCATAAGTCGTTCTTTGTTAATCATATTTCTACCACTAATTAGCTCTAAATTTGGACAACTTAAGATGATGTAACAATGTAAGACGTTTTAGTCCCGAGGCTTTCTTTATAGGAGGTGTTGCCTTGGCGCAAAGAAGTCACCTGATCATCTTAGTCCGAGTAAGAATGTAACCTTCATTGTTTCCAACAAAAAAAAATTGCTGATTGTTAAAGCTTTAAGATGGAAACAGTGAAGCTTACATTGTTACTCGGATTAAGATGGTCAGGTGACTTTTCCGCGCCAGGGCTAGTCTTTCTCATGGGCTACCACCTAGTCATAATTTAGGGCTTATTATTGGTAGAAATGTGATTAAAGATGACTACTTAGGACATTTCTGCGCTCAGGTCTTATCTTCAGGTAGTAGTGTTGGCTCGAGGCCAACGAAAGACAGGCCGGGACAAAATTAACCTGACCATCGGGCTCCGAGCAACAATCCATCTTTCATCGTTTCAAACAAACGAAAAGAAAAACAGCGAATGTTAAAATCGAAGATGGAAATAAGCAGGGATGAATTGTTGCTCGGACCCCGATCAACAACACCTAGAGAGAAATGCCTGAGGACAAAAGGTGTATACATTGTTACATCATCATCAAGCGGTTATTGTTAATCGTATTTCTACCAATAATAGGCCTTTGGCCGCTTGATGATGATGTAACAATGTAAACACCTTTTGTCCGCAAGCCTTCTCTCTAGGAGGTGATGCCCCGATGGTCAGGTCTCTTTGGTTTCGGGTGGTGCTCGAGCATCACCTAGAATGAAGGCCTGCGCATAGAAACGTCATACATTGTTACATCATCATAAAAAGTCATAGTAAACCGTACTTCTACCAACGCCATCTAAAGAGAAGGCTTGTTCACTGAAATGTAATGCATTGTTGCATCATCATCAGAGGGCGAGATGTAGCAACACCACCTCTACCAACACCTTCTAGACACAAGGCCTCGACACGGAAGACTCTGACATCATACAGTAGGCAGCAAGGCCAACTATAAATACAGGCCGGGGCAGTCGAAAATCACCTTTTACATTGTTTTCCACAGCCCTGGCCTGTATTTATAGTTGGCCTTGCTGCCTACTGTTTGACGTTAGTTTTCCGTGCCGAGGCCTTGTGTCTATACCCTGTCTCAGCTTCAGTTGAGAGTGACGTCACGGACATAGTGCACAACATTGTATCCATCCGCCGTTAGACTAGTACCATAGCCTTGTACTACGTTAGACCATGTGACTTCTCGAAAATAAAATAGTCGAATGGTATCTGTCAGATATCATTTTTTAAAATTAATATTTAAGATATTTTAATCCTCTTCGTGGAAAATCGGATCATCTTTCATTCCTGACACATCTCTTTGACGTTCTTCCTGTAGGAACCCGACGCCACCATTTTACAATCAAATAATCTCGACTACAGACTGACTTCATTTAATTTTTTTCTTTTTTAATTTAGTCAAATGGCTTTTCTATCCGCCGATTTTTTATTATATCGAGGAGAAAAATATGAAATATGACTGCAGAAAAAATGTTGAACTTTTTATATAGAAAATTATTCGTACTATTTGTTCATGCTAATGAACTGTAACCGCTTCACTCATGACGTCACTCTTAACTAAAACTGAGACAGGGTAGAGAAGGTGTTGCCTCTACTCAAAGCCTGAGCGCGAAAACGTCATCGTTAATCGTACATCACCTTCGGTAGGGTATTGTTAATCATATTTCTACCAATAATAAGCCGGAAATTGTCCCTACCGTAGGTGATGTAACAATGTATGATTTTTCCGTGAGCAGGCTTTCTCATTAGGTGGCATTGGATGTAGGGCTTATTATTGGATTTCTACCAGTAATAAGCTCTTAAATCTTGCCCTCTGATGATGATATAACATTGTATGACGTTTCAGTGAACAGGCCTTCTCTTCAGGTGGCGTTGGTTTTACCATAGCCAACAATGATAACATAGCCTTCCCATTTGCCTTCAAACGGTGTCCCCAAAAATGTAGACGAAAACGGATAAAACCTAGCACCGCCTAGCGTTAAAATTTATCATTGTTTCAATCACTTATGCTACCTATTTATGAAAAAAGGTAAAATTAAATAAATATTACTTCATTTTTTTCATATAGCAAAGTGAAGTTCTTTGTTATTTTTTAGTCAAGGTGTGAGTGGACAGGCTTTCCATTATCATTTTAGGCTATGAACCGACTGAAACTGTTAAATTGTTTCGCTTAACGGTGCTAGTTTTTATACATTAGCGTCTACATTTTTGGGAGACAGTTTGAACAATGGAGGAAGACCGATTGGGCAGGCTATGTTTGTTGGCTATGGTTTTACCAATAATAAGCTCTAAATTATGACTTTTATGATGATGTAACAATGTATGACGTTTCCGTGCGCAGGCCTTCTCTCTGTAGTCTATGCAGCCTTAGTTTGCATGAAATGTGATGGCCGTTTCAATTGTTGGACGTTGTTACAGCAAAAATTAAATAATACATAACAGTTAATATGTTTATCACATTTCGCGCAAACTAAGGCTGGAAGGACTATGGAAGGTGTTGGCTCATGGCCTTCGAGAGACAGATCAGGGCACTTAAAAATAAGCTGACCATCGAAGTCCGAGCAACAATCCGTCTTTGTTTCCAACCGTGTTGTTTTTTCCAATGACGTATATTAAAGATAGACTCCGAATCATATTGTTAACATCGGCAAAAAGTGAAGCAAATTGAGCCATGACAGTTCTGGGCAAGAGTGAGCCGTGGAGTAATTAGCTGTCTGGCTGCTTTGTTTTTGAAGATTTTGGCCCGAGGAATAATTAATTCAAAATCATTCCTCAAAGTTGTTGTGCGTACAACTGTACAAACAAACACGAAAAAGGATCAGGAATCATTTTCCACAAGCATAAATCAAAAATACGTAACTAAAATGAAAATACATAACTGAAAGACGATCGAAACGAAATTGAAATTGAAACCATGATCGAAAAATTGTTTATAAAATATAATAAAATACTTCATATACAAAGTTAACGAAAAAATAAACTTATCAGTCCGTGATCGGCGTGTGAAAGAATTATTAATCAGCTACTCTCATGTTTAGCCATGTGTTTTCCATCATCTTCACTCACTTTCGGCCATGACAGTTCTGGGCATGGAGCTTCCCAATTTGCTTCAAGTAACAACAATAGGATTCGGAGTCTATCTTTAATATACGTCATTGGTTTTTTCTTTGTTGGAAACCATGAAAGATGGATGATCAGGTGATGTTTGAGTGTCCTGGCCTGTCTCTCGTTGGCCTCGGGTGGTGCTATTGCATAAGTAAGTTCAACGTCACAATCTTAGTGCTAACAATACAATATTGACGTCATGTTGAGGCCTGGTAGTTTCTAGGAGGCCGTGATATATCTGGTCTTGTAATTCTCATCGGATATTTGTTTTGTAAAAAAAAAAAAAGAAATCATGACGAGATTTGTAATAAACATTTAAAATAAATAAAAAAATTAAAATAAATAAAAAAATAAACTTATTTGGAAACTTTGAAGGGTTAAAAGAGGCAGTTAAGGGCATCTAGCAGCGCAACTTGATAGCACTAAGTTGTACTAAAATTGTAGAAGGCAGCCTGTCTATAGGGAGTTAAGTGCTACTTTCAAGAAACTAATTGCTAATAATTCTGTATGCATATCTTTTCTAGGGGATTTGAATGCAAAAAGTAGAAATGCCATTTTTGTCCACAAAAGAATGTTTCCACAGTGACCTATTCAATGTTCCATCAGCTTTCTCAGACAAAGGGAACTAAAACAGGAGTAAAGTTAGACAAGGAGATGGCGTGCATATATATCAATGAAAAATCGGTGAAACTCAATGAATCAGCTAAAATGTTTGTTTTTTGGAGAGGTTTCTTCTTTCCATTCTTGAGATATGCTAATTGTTATTTTTTGAAGCGGTCGTCAATTTCCTTTTGAATGCTGCACTAATAACCTCCTCGAACGCTCCTCCTTTTCTTGGCAAATTTGAGGCGCACAAATAAATTTTACTCTCCGAGAAAGATGAAAAAAAATTAAAAAAAAAATTTTTTTTTGAAGATTTTCTAATCAAACGTTGCCAAATTTGATAGGATCCTCGAGAAGATTTTAGTGAATTATGGTCGTATAAATAATCGAGTGGAGAAGGATTGCCAATTGTGTGTTTTGAAGAGAACTTACTTGCTGATTTAATTGTTGGGTGATTTTTTTTTTTAAATTTTTAAATTATGATTTAAAATAATAATGTATTTTTTTTGTTCTTGGGTAAATGAAGAAATATATTTTTGACGCATGGAAAAATTGAAACAAGCTCGATTTGAAAAGGCGCTTCCTGATTCCTCTTGATTAATGGGCATTGCGAGTGTAATTACTGAGTGAAATATGGCGGCGATAAAAGGATAATGATTAACAAAATTTATTACGCACGGAAAAGTGTGAGCAAGTGTTTTTTTTTTTTCTTTCGT
>JAHWFO010082655.1:405478-514441 GCA_023313115.1 Rhysida immarginata
TAATCAAGCTAAGAAATTCCAAGCGCTTTTTTTTCTTTCGTTTCCTTTTCTTTTCTCTTTCACTACCCCGCTTTCGTTTTTCTATTTTTCTTTTTTTTTTTTTTTTTTTTTTTTTTTTTTCCTTCCTTTCCCACCCACCTTCTGAGGAAAAATATTTATTTATTTGTGTGTGTGTGTTACAGATTAAAGAAAAGAGTGTGTGTTTGTTTTGCTTTTTTTCCGAGTCTCTAACGCGTAATTTCAAAGATAAGGTGTTTCGGGGTTATAAGAAACCTGGCTTCATTATACTGTAAAAGGTGGAAATAAAATTTCATTCTATGACAATAGTAAGGAAAAACCAAATGAACCGTGTCTAATGATATGTAAAATCTAATGCTAATTTCTGATTATGTGCCGCTCAAAACGCACACTGTCCAGTCAAAAGTAAAATCGGCAGTACAGTTTTCAAGGATGTTAAAAGCATCGTTACTGAATTCGCGATTTGGACCTCGGATTCGGATAGAGCATCAAAACTCTAGTGGAAGTTATAATAGGCACACATGTCCTATCTCTTTGCTTACCGGCCAAAATGGCGGTTAAAGGTAATCATTTTGATCCTTCCAGCCGGTTAGTAGCTCATGATCGCCTATTCATATTCTAGCAATGCAGTACTAGATATTTTTTAAACTGGTTATATCTGAATTTGTTAATCAAAAAACATTGTCATCCTAGCGGATCTAGAACTCGAAGCCTACCAGATACATATACGAGGTGGTTTAGAACTCTGGGCTAAAATACTGATTCCCCCCCCCCCCCCCGAGAGGAGGGTCCAAAGTTCACAACCATGTTTTTCACGGTAAAATTGTTGGACTCAGTAGCCAGGTCTACCAAACCTATTTGCAGGATCAATTGCTAGAACTGTTGGAACATACCAATTGTCATTCGCAATCAGATATGGTTTCAACATGAGGTCCCTACACATTTCAGCATCGGTGTGCGGAATTAACTCAGTAAATTTTTGGGGCCCAATGAATTGGTAGAGGCGGACCTGGTGCTTGGCCACCTAGGTCTCCTGATTTGTCATCTCTGGATTACTTTTTATGGGGCACATGAAGAGTCAAGTTTATGAGACTCCTGTTAACTCAGAAGAGGACTTAATTGCCAGAATTGCTGTTGCAGCTGGGAATGTACATCCTATTCCAAAAACTAGGAAAAACAAATAAAATGCGTTGCACGGATATATCCTTGCAAATATCTAGTCAAGCGAAGAATTGTGAGTGATTGGTCGCTATAATTTTTATTTATTAAGAGACATCACTAAGGTTATTTCCGACCCCAGCACCTAGATGGCAGAATTGTCGGGGATATAAGTCGCACTTTTCCCCCTAAAATTTTGGCTTCTGCAGAGTCTTGGGACTTGTATATGAAATTTAAATGAAAAATTAAACATTTTTGTCTCGATATCTTTAAAAAGATGATTTAGTAGCCAACACTGGTAGACCTATTTAGATCGGCAGCAGAATCGAGAATTATCGATGCGATGTAGAATCTAACTGATCCGCAGTATTTGTTCATTCTGTTTTCCTACTGTAGGTAAGTCTCCGCAGTTCTTTCATTTCTTCTGATTTTTAAAGTAACACTGCTAGAACAAATGAAAATGGACAAAGTATGTGTGCCTTGTGCGAAATGAATTTATTCGTAATAAAAATGTTTTAAAGCTGCCTGCGTGATTGTTTAGAAAACGATTTTGGATACGAGTCGTATACATATTTGTTGGTGTATTGAATGCGGGGGCTTGTTTAAACAGATTTCTGGGCTGTAAATAATTAATAGTGGAGTCAACCTGTTTAAAATTTGCATGGAAATCAATTTAAGCGCGTATACCTGCAACCCGGCTATGGATGGCTTCGTGAAATATTTAAGCCGGGCATTTAAAGCCGAACCGGAAATTTGATTTTTGTGTTAAGGTGTTGAGCTCTTTTTGTTTACATTGGCTTGAGATTTATCGGGTGATGCGTCGGTATTTTCCTTAAGATTGGAGAAAAATGTATAAATCTATAGGAACACTTAAATTTGGAGGGATGTTTCCTCATATCTTGATCTTGAATAGGCGGTATCACAATTCAATGAGTTCTGTTATTGGCCAGTACTTGATTTAGTGTTTTCCAAAATACAAGAATGGTTATGTTTCTCAAAACTTGTGAATGTATAATCATGCTTGTATGTTGGCAAATACTAAATCAACTCGTTGAATTGTGGTGCTATCTGGTTAAGAATGAAGATAATGCTGGTTTCATAGATTGTAGAGGAACTTTCCCGCCAAATTTGAATATAAGTATTTTAGGCAAAGTGTGGCTTGTCTTTTTGAAACCCCAAGCCTTTTAAGTCGGTTCTTGATAGTTATCAGTTAAAATAACAAATATCCCAGTCTTTTGTGTGCCCGAAGCTCTTTTAGTTATCCGATTAATATGTTGTAAGTCCTGTAACATAACGGGAACATGGCAATAAAGCCGAGATATTTCAGAAACTAAGGGAGTATGTTAAAAATAGAGTTCAACCATTTATTTCTATTATTGATCTATATCCCCAGTTCGTGTCTTGTTTCTAATGTTTGTCATGAAGCACTTCTGCGAAATAACCACACTAACGCCATCCAGTTGGCACTTATAACCATTTTGAGTCCATGTTATAAAGGGTTTCCCAGAAAACACCTAAACCACAAGGAAGGCTAAGGGAGAGGCTCCTCTGTTCCTTTTCCAAGGGGCTTGCCAGGGCAAACCTGTCAATCTTAGCATGTCAATCGGGTCGCAATCAAATATTCCCATCTGCCAGTGACAGAAACCAACTTTGACTCTTACCTCCGACACGCCATGGGAATTCCATTTAAATTGACAGTTTTAAATTTACCGACCAAACCCGATGATAGATAGGCATCTCCCTCTCTCTCACTCACACACACAGTCACAAACCACCAACCAACCAACCAACCAACCAACCAAGCAGCCTAAAATGCAATTTTCTCACGCACCATCTAAGCTCGTTTGTGCTCATACTAGGTAAATTAATAAACCGCCACCCATATTTATACGCAGCATTCTTTCTAAAATATGCTTCTCTTTTAAAAACGCGCTTCATTCCAAACGTGTTTTCGTCTCCAAAACAAGAAAAGCGGTCAACGCCGTTTTTATTTTCATTATTCTAATTCGCTAAAAGCGTTGTTGAGGAATGAATGAACGAATGAATCGACAAATCGGGATGGAATTTTTTTCTTCTTCTTTTCTTTTTTAAAATCCGGAACAAAGACACATCAAATGTGGAACAAAAGCCAGCAACAAACAGTTTTTAACGAATATGAGGAGTAGTAGTAACCAGTGTCCGCCCTCTTCCTTCCAGTCTAATGGGATTTTGGTATTCAGAAAACAGGCCCCGATCGTTATCTTTGGGCGGGTACGCAAACACCCACCAGAACCGTGTCAAAATAGATAGTTCCTCTCTTCATTCCACTCTATTTACGCCGTTATTAATTTTCACCAAATAACATCCTCGGCATATAAGCGAATCCGTGCCAATCTCGAAGAAAATTAAATTGGTAAATGGCTATTTTCTTCTCGTCCAGCTCCATTTACTCTGTTTTGAAGCTAATTTATAAAAATAAACTAATTAAAAAATAAAACAATATTTTGATCATCATTTAGTCTGACATTTACTCTAGCAATCTTAAGTTCTTAATTTGATGACACCTTTTCATCCACATATATCAAATCCTTCTAAAGTGATGTGGTAATTTCCATGAAAATAAGTAATGTGCAGATGCAATGTAAGTTCCATGAAAGTAAATATGACCACACTTGGATGTGAAAACTCACGATGTCTTCTTATAGATCCAAACGTTGGAGACTTTCTAAAGGAATTTTACATCTGTGGTCAAATTAACTTTTATCGAACTTAAAGTACATTCCATCTAAAATTACTTATGCCATGGATGAATAAAACGGCATAATCGACTCCATAGGCAAGTTCATTAGGGTTGCGAGTTTTCGCTTAATTTTTCAAGAAATTTTACCCGAGATTTGTGACAGTACCATTCAGAAAAATATTAAGCTTTTGTCTAACATACGTACGGATCATGCTTTAAGGTTAAGAAATCATTTAATCAATGAAGCTGTTCAGGAAAAGAGAAAAAGATAAGCGAAAACTCGCAAAAGATAAGAAATTGAGTTTTTCACGGAAATAACTAGAGGGCGCCACTGTTTTTACAACTTACATGCGACGCATCGGAATCTATTATCCTGCTGCTTTCTTCATCCATGCGTGCCAAATTCTTATCATGAAGATTAACAACTTGGAGTAGGAGTAATTTTGCTTATGGAGAGAGGAATGACCTTAATAGTTATTGGTTGTATATTTTCTTTCGACATTCTAAAAGGGTTGGTTGTCTACTTGTCATATTCAGCACTCCATAAAGTTTCAAACATTCCTTAGAAATACTCACCCTCCAGCATGAGATAGCGCTCTTGTCATTGGTTTTGTCCATTGTAAATGGTCAGAGGTTTTTGGTCAAGTGCTGAGAAGTGTTGTTCTGGGGGTGAACCTAATAATGGAAGCCTTGCTGATTGCGAATGGCTTTTTGCATGGTTTGACTGGAGTATGACTGTGAAGGATGTTGATCATTAAAGGTTGCCACTAAAATAGTTAGTTTTCCAACTTTGGAGTGAATTGCAAACCGAATGTGAAATCGTCTCATTTCAAGAGTTGTCATTTGTTGGAATCGTAACTCCGACTCCAGTTGAACTTTTGTTGTCATTATGATGTTGATTGGATTGTTTTTTATACGTCATTGAGCGTCCTGAAGATAAGAGTATTCCACAAGGGAGCTTTGATAGAGGACCTACACAATATAAAGCGTTGTCTTGTACATTAGAATGATGTTTGAAATAAAACTTGACGACCATTGTAGTAGGGCAACGTTCATTGACTGCAATTTTCCAATATTGCAGCGACAATTAGCTCCATTTTTGATGGACGAGTCTGGTTTGCTATTTTCGGATTTGGTTTTGAGGATTCCTTTCTACTCCTCTTCGCGTGTTCTCTATTTGGCAACTCGGATGCAAATGGGGCACCCATGAGAATTGGTTTCTCACTTGTTTGGGTAAATGAAACTTGGAAATGATTGCTCCTCCACTCGCATATATTGTATGTGTGTGTATATGGTGGGGCCCAAACCTTTGCCTTGGATTCAATTGGCTAATCGTGAAGCCGGGCCGTGATTAATTTTGCGTTGCAAACGGGCCCGTTTAGAAAGGCGAATGGGGCTATTTTAATTAGTGTGGAACCGCGGCACAACATGATTGGAATTCATTAAAATTAGCATAGAAAAAGTCCGGTAACGCGTCATATTGTTTCGGCTGTACGATAGTTTGCGTGAAGAAAAATGGAAACTGATATTTTTTTAAGGAAAAAAGTAATGGAAAGAGTTAATTGTAGTAAATTACTGTGAATTATGATTTAACAAGGAGTGGTATTCGTGAAAGTGTGTATTCAGTTGATAACGATTTATTCGATGTCTACATGTACGAAACAACCATGCACATAACAATACACTGAGTTCGCACAAGTTTATGTATTCTTAATCTCGCATACAACATATGTATAAAATGTTCGGTGAATGAACGGATAGGAACGCGCGGATGTTTTCTCATACCATTCATCAAAATATTTAAGATACACCGTGGATATAGGAAAACGATAGCTGCAAGAATGAGTCAAAAAACCATTGAATTTCTGCCACACTCGTAAACCTCCATGAGTACATACCGGGTATCCCAAAAATGACTGATGAATTTTGAAAATCAATAAAAAAAAAAGACGGAATGCGATAGATATGTATCGTTTGCAGCCTTATGCGTTGGAAATCAGGGAATTTTATCCCACCAAATTTCAAATTTAAGAGTTAACAGCGTTTTCACATTGCTTTAGTGGATTTTCACAAGCAGGTAAATGGTCGTGAAATAGTACTAAATTTTTATGAAAAAGTACTAAATAATTTTGTAAAAATAGGCCTACTAAATAATTGTGAAAAACTACTAAATATATGCGAAAAAGTATTAAAATGTTTGTAAAAAAAGTACTAAACATTTGTGAAAAAAATCACTAAGTGCTTTTTGTGAAAAAGTACTAAATGGTTGGCAAAAAGTACTAAATATTCTTGAAAAAGTAGTAAATAATTGTGAAAAGTACAAAATGAATGTGAAAAACTACTAAATATTTGTTAAAAAGCATTAAGGGTTGTGAAGAAGTACTAAATGTTCATGAAAACTACTAAATGGTTGTGAAAAAATACGTAATGTGTGGAAAAAGTACTAAATGGTTTTGAAAAGTACTGAAATGTTCGTGAAATAGTACTAAATGATTGTGAAAATGTACTAAAGCATCGTGAAAAAGCCGTAAGTTCTGGAATATAATTTAGTACCGGTTCGTGTTTGATTAAGTTTTTAGGAATTCCATTCTCCGTAAGCTGGCAGGTCTCTGCTGAAGTAATGCGCTTTGCTACTTTGAAGTCGCCATTTTCTTTTAAGCGACCGCGGCGGTGTATAGTGGGCGATAGGTCAACTTGAGAATGATAAAATTTAATGCATTTGCTTGAAACATTGTAGTTTGAAACGGAACACCTGCGTTATTCTAAAAAAATTATTGTATTTATCAGAGAAAAATTTGATTGGATAGCAAAAAAAAACAAAACGAAGGCACGTAATTATTGAAATCACACTTTTAAGTGGTTAATGTTTGGAAAATGGTGGTTAAAAGAAGCGATGAATAGTATTCAAAGGATTTTCCTTCCAATGCCATTTGGTGTATTGTTTTGATTTGATTCTTCTTCCTTTGCTCTTGCTAGTTTTTTATTTTATGATTTTCATTTTGAGGAGGAGGAGGAGGAGAGGCATGTTTTGTTTCCATTTGAACCCGTTTTGGTCGGAGTTGTCGGTGGCAGTAGCGGTGGCATTTTTAAAGCGCTCTTTAATCGCATAAATGGAAGTGAATAAAGAGCGATTGAACGTTTAATTTCCGGCGAGGGAAAAGAGAAACTCCCCGGTGCCTGCCTTCCGTGTTTTCCATTGGTTTTATTCATAAAGCTATCAAGCTATTAAGGTTTCCAATCGATTGTGACAACAGGCGGATTAACGAATGCATGCACCTCCTCACTCGCCATTGCTGCTGCACCCGCCTAATTGATGGGCCGAGTTCTCGTTTTCAAAGATGGCGTTAAGCCGAATTTCTCTGTTTTTAATGGACTACAAGCGCAACACACGCGCCGGGAGATTTTTGAACTTCTTTTTTTCTTTCTTTTATTATTATTAATAAAGAGGAGGGATTGGGTACTTAAGGGTGTTTGTATTGTCGTCGTCGATTTTTCATGAGAATGGAAATTATGCACACACCAGTCACATCCAATTGTTTCTCGTTTCCGTGGGTTGGGTTGGGTTTGGTTTTTGTTTGTTTTTTTTGTTGGTAGGGATCAGTTTCTTTTTCTGTTTGTGAATATTTAGAGGTTTGAATTTATTTTTTTTTAATGTTGCCCCTCTTAGAGAGTCCTTTAATGAACATAAAAGATATAAAAATAATAAAGGAAAAGTGTTCCGGTTGGTAAACTGTATTTTCGACGGCAGCACTGATGTAAGAATTAGAAAACTTTTTTAAAGATTGAAAAATCCAATCCTGTCTTTCATTAAGCGACTTGTTTCTTTTGGGCGCTCAATGTTTTAGGTCATTTTCCATTTAGCGATTTTCAGGCGTTGTCCGGATTTTGATCTGATCTGATTAATTAGTCGAGTCACTTTGGAAACTGGATCATTTCTGCTAAATAATGAAATGATTTAACAAAAAAAAATATTACAACACGGGAAAAATCACAACACGACAATTCCTGTCGGCTAAGGCCAGCTATGGAAGCCATGATTTCGCCAGATGAATTGGCGAAAACCACTACCTAGAATGCATAGCGAAATAGGATGCATCCTTATTGGCTAGATCTGAAAACCCCCCTCCCCGAAAATCGCTTGGAAATCTAACCTTGAAAAGTCGCTTGAAAAACGCACTAAAACGCCAAAGTCGCTGATTGGTAAACGCTGAAGAGTCGCTTAAAAGACGCCAAGTGGAAAATTGGAACTTCTGACTTTGGAGTCTCTAAGGATCACCAAAAAGTAGAATAGGAATGTCTCGAAGACCGATCCTTTATCTTTAAATTAATTCCAAAATCTTTAGTTCCTGAAAGGGGATAGGGTCACCTTGGTATAAAACTTAAACGTTTTAGACTTTCAACTCAGTTTTATGGATAAAGACAGTTAGAGGACCGGTCTTTGAGACATTCATATTCTACTTTTTGGCGATCTTTAAGAAAATATTTGACGGACACACGCGGAAACATGCAGACGCGTGTGTTTCAGTAATGAATTTTTTCTTTAAAGTTCGTTATTTTAGTATTATAAGCTCGCGCATTCTCTTTTTGGTCATTTTTATTATAATAATTTTTGGAAGAATCCGCGTACTAGTGGTGCATAATGCTCGCGTACCTATTGCGAGTGCTAGTGGTTTGGAAAAACCGCTTTGTTCAAGATGATTTATCCGTTGCCACCATGCAGCTGAATGCGTTATAAGCGCCGTTTCCATACGTTGTTGACTTCAGAAGCACTCTTGCGGCTGTTGTATAAGAACTAAGGAAATCGAACTTGGGTTCGTTCCGATTTTCTGTTAAGATTCTCATAACTTAAAGGATGTCGGAACACCTTCGGTTTCGATGTAACCATTCGTGATTTTGAAATAAGTTGGGCAGGAAATGGGAGTCATTTTAGAAAATTTTCTTTTACTGTGATTACTCCACTACCTTTCATTTCGTCTCGGTTTCTTGTTTACGAAACCAGTCTTCTAGCCCGGAATCGATGGCAGTTCATTTAGTTTAGCATGGAAAGGAAATTTAAGGGTCTAGGAACGTATGAGGCGCAGTTTTTTTCCCTTTTTTCTTTGGTTCCGCCTTCTCTCTTTATGGCCATGTGTCGATTCGAACGCTGGCGATGCAATAAAACGACGAATTCCTATTATTATTTTCACGTTTTTCACCTCCACTTGACGAGAGCTTTAATATTGAAATTTGTGTTGAATTTTGAAGGAATTTCATTTTGCGCCACTAAAAACACTTGTATAAAAGAACCACGGGAAAGGAAAGGAAGGATGGAATTCTTTCTTTGTATGTTTGTTTTTCAAAACTGTTTTCTTGAACTTGGATAATTAGGTTGAACTTTTGTATATGAAGACAGATGGAAATGGAAATTTTTTTACACTATAAAACGGTGCTTGAACATGCGTAAACTGCACGAGTCCTGTTGCCTTTTCTCCCATACCGTAATCACAGTGATTGGAGAAGTGAAGCTCTCCATGAGCAATGGATGTGCCCTTTCACGGGCATGTTGGATGTTGCGACCTTTGTTACCCTAACCCTAACCTTATTGACCCAAACAGAACCAGAACGTGTGAGGAAGTTTCAAATGCAGGCAATCAAGCAGATGCCTTAGAATAGCTTCAGCTTCCCTTCCAACGCGCATTGGCGATAAGCAGCTTCAGCTTTACAACCTTTTTACTTCCTTGTACGAAGTAAAGGAAGTATTGTAATCGCGAAAAATTTCGGTTTTCAGATTTCAACGGAAATATACATTTTGACCATCCCTGAATCCATTTTGACGCGTTCGGCGTGACGTCTGTACGTGCGTATCTCGCATTTCTCAAAAACGGTTAGCCGTAGAATGTTGAAATTTTGTTTTTAGGACAGTTGTAACATGTAGTGGAGAACCTCCCATTTTGATTGCAATCGGCTGGGCCAAACATGTTTTTTTTTTTTTTTTTTGTGGTATGCGCAACCGATTTCCTTTCATGTCTATGGAGTTTTGTTTGCGTGGAGCAGTTTGTGACGTCAGAGTTTGAAGAACTGAATTTGATGTACGAAAACTGAAGAATTCAATATAGTTTCGTACAAGGAAGTCCCCGTGGTGCCCACAACGGATTTTTTTAAGAAGAAATTTCTGGTTCTAGTTTACCAAACTTAAATTCCAGCTTCAGCATGTGATTTAGTTCCCGTTCGGAATAAATGTACGTACAGATTTCAGTTTGTTTAAGTCAACTGCTAATAGGATGTGTTTTTGATTTATTATTGTCTGTGGTATACCCCTATGGTTTGTACATTTTAGAACTTAATACCAAATGGCTGATACTGAAATATTACACAAGGCAAGTCTTGAGGGATGTAAGGGTTTTTGATTGGCCTGCCAGTTCCTTCGACTTGGTTACCATAGACTTGTGTTCGGGATATACCGGCTTCCAGTTAGTAATCTTCAAGAAGATGGATGATATTAGCCTGTTTATGTGCTTGTATGCCGAAAAAACCGTATTCTTGTGAATGTTTGCATGCTTGGTCCTGGGTCGTTAGGTTTCTATTTTGGTGAACGTATAAAGTGGTGTCACCTTTCCGTTTCCACTTGCGTACTTGCACGGATAGCTTTATGGTGGTACCGATTTTGGAAACCGCGGTCTGTTAAGTCCGTGAAACGCGAGTATATTACGATCTCCTTGACATTTTTCCTTAAAAAAATGATGTCTCTATTTACGACACAATGTCCAGGAACCAATTACTGTCGTAAGTCGAGGACCGCACTATGGTACAACAGTATCTTGTGGAGTCGTAGGTGCTCTATCTCATGGTATGGAATCATGTTTGATGCCTAATGTCCTTATCTGCTAACATTGTTATCAGTATGGGATTAGGCATTGTCCTCGTGGAGTATAGCGTTTGTAGTGCGGTGAAGAAATGATTTGAGTACTGTCTAGTTGTAGTAGCTGAGGTTAATACCCAGTGGCGCTGTAGGAACGCGTTCTGGGTGATAGCGCTCACCAACCTGTCCACTTCACGGCCTTTCTCGCAGGCAGCCGAGCAGACTTCTCAGAATGGGTTCAGCTTTCTTCACCAAAGTGGATTGGCATTTGCTTGAGCGGATTGACACAATATTTCGAAGATAGCCGCGCTTTTTAGACTGAGTCATGAGACGGCAAAACATTCCTGTATTATAGAATACGCCGGATTTTGGATCTATTTAGCTGGACTCGTTGTTTACTTATTTAGCATTAAGGAACTATTTCATCACGTTGTAATATGGCTGTTATATTTTATAAAGGAATCGCAAAATGAGTTTAGCAGGGTGATGGTGTTAAGAACGAGGGAAGAAGGTGATTTAGTTTAATTAGTTAGTTTTGTTAATTATATCGATGTCTGTTAATGATTAGGAGACTTAATTTTGTCCCATCATTTGATTGCGCTTTTTGAAATTATGAATACTGAAGACCTGATTTTTTTCTTCTTCTTTTTGTTCTTGTTGAGTTTTATGAATAGAAAAAAAGGATTGGGAGGAATAATTAACGCTAAGAATCGTAATTAAATTAAGAATTAACGTCTGTTCACTTTTAATACGGCGCACTTATTAATAAAATTTCCCGAGCGACTTGTCTCTTGGAAGTCGTCGTTCGTCGTCTTTGTCGTCCTTGATTTCGGGAAGACGGCTTTAAAATGATTAATTAATTACACAAGCGCACACACGTACCCCGACTTTGCACCTCCCATTGAATTAAGAGCTACTTTTGTGTAATTGAAATTGACAATTAAGAGGAGGAGGAGGTATGTTTGTAATGAAATTGGAGAAGCTCCTTTTGTTTGGGAGTAATGTGGAGCTAACGTTAGATTTTTTTTTCAATGGAGTCTATTAGAAATTTGTGTTGATTTGTCTTAATCCGTTTTTTAGCCAAAGCATGTACGTGCGCATGAAAAGGAGTTGGGGGAGTCTACTTATTGTTGCTGCTCGCCATCAAGCTGGAGTCACGATTGAAAGTGTGAAATAGCTGATTGGATCCTCGAGTATCCTGAGTATTCGACCGTTTTAACAAATAGACCACAGTCCTTGTCTAAAAGGTGGTGACTGTGGTTCAAAAGACCGGAAAGTTCGTGATTGGGCGTTTGAAGATGGAAGAAGGTTATCGTGGTCTGAGGAATCAGGATACCGGTCGTTTAGTATCGAAGTTAGGCGTAGGGTTTTGCGTAGTTTACATGGAGTAATGGATCTAGCATGTCTTAACGAGATAACTCGAGGTTCTAGTGACGGTGTCATGGTATGTGAGCTTCGGTGATGTAGAACTGGCCACATGTGGCGCAGCCGGCCAGATGGCCGAGAGGACTAGGGCATAGGCTTTCTAGTTCTCGAGTCCACCTGGTCGTGGGTTCGAATCCCGCCGTGGGCATGGATGTTTGCATTTGTCCCGGGCTGCGTACAGATACATCTTGTGTAAAAGGCGCAAAATGATCTTAGTAGTTGACGCCAAAAAATTGTAATAAACCAAACCACATGTGGCACAAAACACTTAATATTAAGATAACCACGAACAGCCAATGAGGGACTGGCTTCTACAATATTCACATCTTATACAAGCTGAGGTCAAAAACTTTAACCAGTGAGAAGAGTTAGCGATTGGTCGGTCATAAATCCCGGTGAGATAACTGTGACGTCATTTTAACGAGGTCGAAAACTCCATTTAGTGCTGTTATGCCTAACCGGTTAGTCTAACCGTCCTAACCGAGAAAAAGACGGTTAGTCCAGTGAGAAATTACGTCATCATCCTCTCACCGGTGAGGGTTTTTGACCACAGCCCCAGACTGAGCTATTGGGATTTTGTTTCTCTGTTCGTGGTTGGCTTAATATTAAACGATTTTGCCACGTGATGGGCATCAGGAAATAATGGATCCATCATGTCTTAGCGAGGTAACCCAAGGTTTTGGTTGTGGTACCATTGTCTGGAGCCTTTTTTGCTGGTATGGAACTGTTCCCAGATTTCGTGGTAGATTGAATATTAATATGGAGTATCTGACCATTGTCGCTGACTAAGTCAATCCTGCAATGCTGCGATTTTAACCCACGGTTGTTTCATTGGGACATGTTGGAACGAGATATCCGACAGCAAGTTCTGCTAAGAAAGACTAAAGCGTGGTTCCCACATGCGTAAAAACAACGGCAGAAACCACAAAGCAGAAAAATTTTATGACGTCACTTCCTGCTTTTGTCTCTTCTGCCCGACTGAAAATTGCTGCTTTTTGAAGTTGGTTGAGTTCAACTTTTATGGCAGAAAGCAGGGCAGAAGCGGTTGCTCAACCAATAGAAAATGGTCTCTGCAGTGACGTCAGTGATGTCTTCTCTCTCTCTCACAAAATAAAAATGTCGGACGCTCAGCTCACAAAGGTGAAGAAGCCGAGAAAGAAAATTGATGGAAAACGCTAAGAGGTGTAAAATATAAATTTATTAATAAAAATTGAACTAATCAAATTAAATTGTGTGAACAAAAACGGAATACAAAAATTCTATATGATGATTGATGAGGAATGAACAATTTGTGTGCAGTCGAAGCCGGCCGTTTAGATCGGTCGACGGCTTTGTTGCAGTGCTTTAATGTTGGGCAAGAATGCCAAAATTATAACAAAGGATGGCGCTTGGGTAGCGGACTTCTGCTATCTCATTCTTTTGAGTTTCTGCCATGTGGGACACCCCCAGGAGCATAAAGTATAAAGGCAGAAAAAAATACGCCCTGGTTTCTGCTCTCTTGTTTTCTGCTAGTGGGAACCACGCTTAAGGCGTGGATTCCACATGTGTAAAAACAAAGGCAGAAATGTTCTGACATCACTTCCTGCTCTCTTCTTTCTTCCCGACAGAAACTTCTCTTATCTTTGTAGGCTATGACTCAATCCAACTCTAAAAAAAAACCCAGGAATTTTCTGTTGGCAGCAAGACGAAACCAGGAACTGACGTCAGAACATTTTCTGCCTTGTGGTTTCTGCCGTTGTTTTTACGCATGTGGAATCCACGCCTAAGGGAATGTTTGGTCACCTTCCATTGTCTTTTAAGTGTTTCAACACCTTATGGACTCTTATGTCGAATAAAATTTAAAACAAGTTTTTAAATCAGTAGAAGTAAGCCTCTGGGGCTGCGGTTACTTACCACTTGACCACAGAAAGTTGATATTTATTGGCACAGATGTACAGTCGGGTGCAAAAAGGTTTTTACCTGTTCGTAGGAACTGAGCTTGCAAAATCAGGTACTTTTACTGAGAGTCAAGGCAGATTAGACTGGACCTGTCCCTTCTGAATGAAAATAGGGTAGCGGGTATACGCTTGGGATGTGCTTTTCACGTGCTCAACTACGACTTAAGTGTAAACCTTTTTTGCACCCGACTGTACAATTCGTTCGCAAGGTGAAATGTATGATCGCTAATTGGCCCCTTTTTTGGTTATTTTTTGTTTTTCGTATTATTTATTAACATGTAACCGATCTTCTTTAGTAACCATCAGAGAAATTCTCTAGCTGGTTCTCGGATTGGCCACTTGTGATCGAAATGTACATCTGTGCCATTGAATATCAAGTTTTTGTGATCGATTGGACCTTGTGTCTCCTCAGGTGTTTCTGCTTGATTGAATTGTGTAGTCTTTGTTCAGCAAGCCTTCGGTCGTTCGAGATTAGATGTTGATTCGGCGAAGTTTATTGTTCAGTTCTTCTAGGAAGAGGAGTTGATCTTGGCTAATAATAATAATAACAACATTAATGGCGGTGAAGATGATGATGATGATGATGATATAAACCAATAATAATAAATAATAATAAAAGTTTTAGAAAATTTTGGGTTGTTTGGCTGATCGATACGGGGCCTGGAGGGTGTTTTTAAAAATTCATTTTCAGTAAATATTGGAATATGAAGAAGCAAAACAAAGCTAATTGCTATGCTTATTTTAGAGAGAGAGAGATGGAGAGAGAGAGTTGCCGAGCTCGTTGTTTTCCTGGTGAAAAAATGAATTATTAATCAGCAATTGCTTATACATGCTCGGGGCCCCCGCATCGATTAGAAATGGCGTTGCTCTACTACCATCTCCACCCGCCTCCTTCCTTTGCTCTTGTGGAGAAATGCAAATTAAGAGAGAGAGAGAGAGCAACAAAATTCATTTCCTGCATTTTTCTTTCTCTCTCTCTCTCTCTCTCTCTCTCTCTCTGCTGCCGGTGATGAATTTTGTATTAAATTTAAATTAAACATTAAAGTTAAATGAACTGTTGCACCGATAAATCAATACTGTGTGTGTGTGTGGGGCTCCTCCGTCTTCTCAGTTTGGTATTGATAATTATTGAAATGAAAGATGATTCTGTTATTTGTGTGGTGGGTTGTTGAGGCGAAAAATCCAAGTCCCTAATGGGCCTTATTGTTAACTAAATTTTTAATTTTGTAACTTTTTTGGAGGGTTTTTTTTATATTTTTTTTGGTTTTCCTTGGAGTCAAGGAGTGATTAATTAGGTAGTTTTCGACACCTCTCTCTCTCTTTCTCCATTTCTTCCAGGGTTTTTTTCTTCTTCTCATTATTGGGATTTGATCTATGGTCCTGGCATACACTCTCTTCGGGGACCTTAACGCTTTTTTCTTTCTTTCCACTTCTTTCTCCCTTTTTTTTTGGTATGAATTTGAAATTTGTGTGCTGGAAGGATATGTCTGTGGGATGATCATATGAAACGCAGCAAAAGTCTACCCCGAAAGTAAACAAACTTTACGCCGAAAGAGATTTCCAATCCTGTTGCTTGTCTTGTCTGTTAAAGGCATTTGGTAAGTTTGATTTCATTGAGTAAGAGAAGGAAGCTAGCGTAAATACACTGGCTTACAAAAAGAGTGAAGCACTCAGAAGGAGTGGTTGAAAGTGAATGAAACGACATATGATGAAAGAATATGTGAATTTATTGTACTGAAACAGATATGGGATGAAACAGACAACAGAGGTTGAATGTTGGGGCCAGGTCAGTAAGGTGTGGCACCCCCTCTGGCCCCAATGCATCCCCTTATCCGGTTTGGAATGGTGTCAAACAGCCTTTGGATCCTCTCCTGAGGCAAGTCAGTCCACAGTTGTTGCAGGTGTCTCTCCAGATCCCGCAGGTTGGTACATGGACGGAGTCTCTTGTTCAATGAAGGAGAGATTGTTGGCCACGGGAGGACCTCAACATGCTGTAGGCAGTCTATAGACACACCTGCTGCGTGTGGGCGTGCGTTATCTTGTTGGTACAATGTCCCAGGGTGCTTTGCCAGAAGGGGTAGAACGTGCGGACGCAGAATGTCTGTGACGTATTGCTGTGCCGTCAAAGTCTGCCGAAGCACGATTAGAGATGACATGAACGCATATCCGATAGCTCCCCACACCACGATGCCAGGGGTTACGCCTTGTCTCTCCAGAATATGGGAGGGTTGTGCCCTCTACTCTCGACGCCGCCATACGCGAGCACGATGGTCATCGGAGGTCATGGAGAACCTGGACTCATCATTAAACACGATGCGACGCATTTCGTCCTCTGTCCATGCCTCCCGGGCAAGGCAGCACTCTAAACGTAGGCGTTGGTGTTGTGGTGTTAATGGCAACCGACGCATGGGGCGGTAGGACCCCGATCCGGCGGATGCAAGTCGTCGAGACACTGTGCGGGAACTCACAGGGTGTTGTAGAGTCTCTAATACGTGTTCGCGGATGACGGGTGCCGATGCCATGGGATTCCTTAATGCTTAGAACAGCATAAACGATGGACCTCCCTTGGGGTGGTGTTTGTTGGTCGACCCGAGACCTGCACGACGTGCATGGGTGACATCATGTACTCATTGATTCCAACATCGGGCCACTGTGACATCTGAATGGCCCACATGCCTGGCAATTTGCACGATACGACCAACCAGCTTCGTGCAGTCCCACAGTGCGGCCCCTCCCCTGTCAAATGCTGTCAATTGATGGATAGGTTGTCTAACGCGGATGTTTTGTACAGTGCAGTAATCTTCTCTGAACGTCTTGCGTAACAGCCGGACTCACAGCAGTTGACTGGTAACAGCTTATCAACAACATGGTGGTGACATCACGAATGTACTTGGGTGAGCGTTCTAGACATTACAGATCCTTGTGAATCTAATCGTTTACTCACACATCAATGGTATGCACGTGTATCGAAATAGGATATCATTGGTGAGCACATCCTTCTGGGTGCTTCACTTTTTTTTTGTCATCAAAAAAGCTTAGCAAGGATGATGTTGAAAATTTGAGGAAGCTAATCTGACGAAAATCGACTTTAAACAAAGGAGGTATGATAACATGGTTAGGATTGTTCAAAAAGAGTTCATCCGGTTTCTCTTAGTGTAGGCCTACTTAATGCATGGTGAATTATTTGGAACGGTTGATAATGATTAGATTGGGCTTACTCTGCATGAAGCGGTGATGTTTACGATTTTCAGTAAGTTTGTCTTTATTATTATTTTTTTTTTTTAATTTTCCTTCACCAGAGGGATTGTCTTGCGCAATATGTTGGTAATCTGTTGGTTGATGTTTCTGATAGAGCGCACACTGTTGACAAGCAATGGTGTACACCTACAAGAAAATTGGAAGAAATTGTCGAAGGCAGGTCGGTTCCATCAGCTCAGGACGCTTGGATTTGTGCGGAAGATGGTGCCGCTTGCGAAATATATCGATTTTCTTGTTGCTCTGTCCTCTTTCTTTCTGGTGATATGACTGTCGTGGTAAATAGTTGGAAGTTTTTTTTTTATATTTTTGAACGCGAATATGCGCCTTGCATTGCCCTCGAGTTGTGGTGCTAAGAGATGAGAATTGGTGGAAGAGGTTTTTTGTTTGTTTTTTTTTTACCTGGTTGTGCTTTCTTTTTTTTTAAGATTGTTGTTAGAAAAAGAAGGTGACTTTATAGGTATTTAGGTGTTGCAACGGACGAAACAAAGGTTTTTGGTGGGAGGCGATAATCGCCTGGTGGAGTCGGCATGGTGTCTTGACGCTGCCGCCGCCGCCTTTTTGTCTCTTAATCCCGCGTTGTGTCGCGATGGTTAATCGATAAATTTTCTCTCTTTCTTTTGTTGCGCTGGAGAAAAGTGTGCGCTTGCTTGCTGAGTTAAAAAGAAGCAAACAGGTGAGAGAAAGTCGTTTCGATTGCCTCCCGCCGCTTTTCCAGTCGCTCTTCCCACAATGCTCTGGGTGGAGAATTGATGAGACCCTGCGCACTCCCCGCTGGAGGTGACATCCCACTCTCGAGATGACTGTGGCAGGTGTATATAAAAAATGATTAAAGGTTTTGGCGCCATTTAGTCTTTCCACCTCATCCTCTTCCTCCAGTGGTTGCTTCTATTGATTTATTAGGAAGAGAGAGAGAAAGAGTCTTCTTTTTCAGCGCCACCATTGCCACTACCACCCTCTGGCTTTGGAAATAAAAATATCTTTTTGCCATAAGTGAAGAATTTTAATACTGGGGAGTCGATCTTCTTGGTGCGTCGGCTTTTCTTGTTTTTTTTTCTTCCAGTCTATGTCTCTCTGTCTCTGAGACTTTTATTTTTGTCATACCCTCCACCATCCAAGTTGCTTTACTCGGTGGAACCAACAGCAGCAGTTGCGGAAGAGAATCACGTCTTTTTTTATTATTGTTCTTCAAGGGCTATTGATGGTCTGGAGTGAGATGTTAAAATTTTTTTCTCTTTTATTCTGAAGACACTTATTTTAAAGGAAGTAAATGGCTTTCCAAATAAGCCTCTCAACCAGGAGTGAAGGAGACCCCCCCCCTCCCCTCCTGTAGATGTGTAGCGTATTGATTGGAACGACGACGCGGTCTCCTTCTAAAATCCGGTGCTTTTTGTGTTGTAATTCGGAATATTTGGTGTTTAATTTAAGAATTGATTATGGGCCATTTGTGTATTGGGGAGTTAAAATTTGATCTAACTGACATGCGAATGGATCTTGAATCACTTAACGTTTCCATTGTTTCCAGAAGCCTTCTTGGCCAAATTGACCAAATGGCCTTTGTGGATTTCGCTAGGTTTTATCGTTTAAGGGGGACTAAAATTTTTTAAATGATGATTCAGGAGGAGATGAAGTTCATGTTGGAACGTTTCATCCAAAACTCTGAAGAGGAATTGTGTGTTTTATGAATTGATAAAAAATTGAACATGAAATAAATCGCCTTTGAGGAACCAATAGAGAACACATTGTTCCTTTCTGACGCTGGTGCTATTTCACATCGATTATAGAAAAGACTACTGAAAACATTGTTCTTATTGGCGTTCCTCAATATATTTTTCTAGTAGTAGACTATTGACTATAAGGTTTCGAATTTTATAATAAGATCCAGGAAATAAGATTCCAAACACGTTTACTTCAAGTAGAAACAAATTCCCAAATTACCTAGAGCTCTTTCTTTTCAGCGAGGCTTATGATATGGCGAGTGGATTGTAAGTTTTGGATGGGAATCAGTTACAGAACAGCAAGCAGTCATGCAGTTTTTGTAGTTCTACAACTCTATCAAATGGCTACACTTACTGTAGCTAATTGGCTACCATAAAAGACACCTTCTTACCTACCTTGGAACATTTAGTATATTTAGTAGCATTTGCCTACCAGGCTACCAGTTTTGTCCAGCCCCGTGTATACAAGACTTTACAGTATGCCGAAGTCCTCCACTTGTTGTTAGAGATTAATGCAGGGTGTCCATAAATTATTTTTACATCTTTAGACTTTCTTTATTAGTCGGTATTCCAATTCATGCCATCCTCGGCCAATTCACTATCTGGAAAGTTTTCATTCAGAAATTGGCTTATGAATAGTTGGTCGGGATGGCGGTTCCCTGCCGTACTGTGTCCGAAAGTTCCGTTGCACTTGGGTATCTGATTTAGTGACTATGAACCAGGCAACGCACTGGACTTTTTTCTTGTGGGGTCCACATTTCTCGTCAAAACTGCTTCGCCAAGAACAAAAGAAAACCTTGAGTTTACTTGTCACATGCTGAAAACAGTTTTTCGTTATATTGTATAGTGTTGTAGTTATTAAAGTCTAAAGTTGTAAAGAAAATTTATGGATACCATGCATAAAGGTTTAGACTTAAGTCATACTTGAGCACGTGAATAGCACATTCCAAGCGTATACCTGCTACACTATTTTCATGCAGAAGAGACAGGTCCAGTCTAATCTGCCTTGTCTCTCAGTAAAAGTACCTGATTTTGCAACCGATCAACATCCGGTAAGCTCAGTTCCTACGGAGCAGGTAAAAACCTTTTTGCATCCGACTAACAAACCTGTTCCTTTTTTGTTCAGTTCCTTCAACAAACCTGTAATTTTTCCCTTCCTGGTATTTCAGTCCCTTGCGTTTCGTCCGCTCTTGGGCTCAACTCTGGGATTTAGTTTCCGGACTTCATCTGAGTTTGATTTTTCCAAAACAACAACATAATAATAAGCCCATTAAGGAATAACATAACCAAGTACCGAAAGGTTAAGGTAGTTGGCGTCACATACACGATTTGAAACAACAATTGGCAATTGTTTTAAATTTTGAGATTTCTAAAGATTTTTCGACAAAAATTATGAAAGTGCGCCAAAAACAAAGTGGTTTTCCAGCATGATAATGTGGTGACCTACGCTTCCACTTGCGCCCTATACGCGGGATTTGGTTTCCAGTGATTACTTCCTTTTCTCTTTCCGAGATAATCAGTTTGGCGCAAGAAGGAGCAAAACAGCGCGTCAAGTAGATGAACAATGAAAGAAAACAGCATTTTTGTGTTTTTATTTTGCTTGAAAAACTACCAAAAATTTGATTTTGAGTGAAATCTCTTCTTTTCCTGAGATCTTTGCAAACACTAATGGTCTAAATTCGATTGTCTTCGAACTTATTAATTACTCTTTACAGATTCATTCATGATACGTCGTTAAGAGTTGTTTGATATATTATTATATGGGATATATTAGCATTGAAAATTTTCATATTGTAGCATTGCGATGAACCATATTATCGAATGGCGAAGGCTTCGAGAAGTTCGAGTTATAGACGGACTGATAGACACATTCTCCCCAGTAATAGTCTAAAGAACCTTTCGGTAGCTAATAATCAGACTTTGAGGGGTATCCAAGTCATACAGAAATTTGTTGGGTCATTGCACACAAAGGCGAGGCTAACGTGAAAGACAGGCTCTGGCACTGAAAAGTCACCTGACCAAGATGGGTCTATTAACAATGTAACCTTCATTGTTTCCATCTTTTATTTTAACAATCAGTGTTTTATCCTTTGTTGGAAACAATGAGATTGGATTGTTAATAGACATATCTTGGTCAGGTGATTTTTCAGTGCCGGAGTCCGTATTTCTCGTTAGCCTCGACACAAAGGATGAGAGACCCTCTAGAATTGTCAACTCGCCTCGTTCCCGCCATAAAATAAATGATGCTACAAACGAGATACCTTAGAAAAAAGTTCGCCTCAAAAACGAACAAAAATTTCTGGAACAAAATCGCTTCACTTTAATCTTCTCTTTGCACATTATCGTGTTCTATCTAGATTTCTTAAGGGAACCCAACTCCGCCGCCAAGGAAGAAGAAGAAGACAAGGCGCAAAAAAAAAGAAAGAAAGAAGATCCTCTCTCTCTCTTTCCAAATCTTATTCTTTTTTTTTTTTTTTTTTTCGTCTTTTATCTGCTGCTGCTGCTGGTGGTGCTACTGATGCCAAAATGGAATAATAATTAAGGAGGAGAAAAGAAAAGCCAGTGGGGGTTTTTATGAGCTGGAAAACACTCAACCGATGCGTAAAGTAGGTCGAACAAATACGGAATCGGCTGCGAAAGCGGCAATTTCCCTTCGTTAACTTGCACACGATTAACTCATAATTTACGTATCATTTTCGCCGCCGATAGGAACCATTTTTTTTTCTATCCTCTTCCTCAAACACTCGCGCACATACACGCAGTCATCGTCTTCTTCTTCTTCCCTTTATGATTTTTTATTCTCTCTCCTTTTTTAAAACAATAATTAACACCATCGAACGGAACTCGCAGCAATTGGCGAACGTTAAAATTCCAGCGCCTTCCAGAATTTATTGGGAAAACTTAAACGCCGAATTGCCGCCATTCATTTTATTTTTCTATCAATTAACAGTCGTGGAATACAATTAACAACAAAGCCATTGACGCGCCGGGCAGAATCCTCTCTTGCCAAACCAAATACTTTTTTTTTTTTTTTTATTTCCCTTCTCTTTTTAACCTCTTCGCCAACTTTGAAACCCACTACTGATTTACTCTAACCCATACCCCGAACTATTAATTTTTTCTTGCAATTAATTCTCTTAAAAAATTCATTTAAGCGAAGAAGATTCCACAAAAAAGAGAGAAGGCTTTGTTTGTTTTAAAAATGTTTAATTCTCAAAATCGAAATCTCCATAAGTTCGAAAAACAAGACTATTACCACCTTCACCGCCATCTATAAATAATAGATCATCGAGCGAAAAGTTAAAATTTGCGGGGGGAAAAAAACTTGCTCCAAAAATCATTAAAATTTCTTCGATAATTATCTTAAAAATCGCACCCATTCTTTATCGTTTAAGAGCTTTTGGGTGCTTTTCAATGTTTTTTTTTTTTTTTTTTTTTTTTTTTTTTTTTTTTTTTTGAGAGGCAGTAAAAATAAAAAGTGTGAAATCGGCTGGAATTGGCAATTAAAAACAACGAAATTTTATTTTATTTTTTTTTTTCCCCTGCGAAAGTTAGTTTTGCAAAGATTAAATTTTGACTTTTCTTTTTTCGGCTGATTGCTTATTTACTGCTTTACTTTCTCCGCCTCCTCATCGTTTGGAATTCTGAAGTGATTCTCAATAGCATTCGAAATGAACATGGTAGCCATTTTTTGACATTATACAGAGATATAAAGACAAAAACGATATTACATTATTATAGATATACAAATTCAGGGCTTATTATTGCTAGAAATACGAATAACAATGTATTATCTCGAGGCCAGCGAGATAACAAGGCCTGGAAGTGGAAAAGTCACCTGACCACGGGCTGCTAGCAACAATCCAACCTTCATTGTTTCCAACAAACTGATTGTTTACATCCACAGATGGAGACAATGAGGGTTGGGTTGTTGCTAGCACCCGGATGGTCGGGTGACTTTTCCCGCTTTCAGCAACAGCACCTAGGGTGCAGATTCTTTTCAGCTATTAGAGCTAGAAGCGCGCTTGAGGCATATACTTTTAAGCTAGAAGCCAAAGGCTGGATTCACACTGGACCCTGATTCACGGAATTAAAGACATCGTAATACTAAGGATCTAGATAAACTTCCCCACATTCAGGCATTTATGAAGTTTCTATTCGGGTTAAGTTTCACAAAACCGCATTATTAAAAAAAGATTTACTTCGACGGATTCCGCGACGAAAGGCATTGACGGCAAGGGCTTGGGGCCAAAAGAGCGCGAACATCGGGCGGAAAAAAGATAGTACTTAGTTTGAGTTGGATTTCATCAGGTTTTCTACCCTTTATCTGCGTTCCTTTCACCGCAGTTCTTGATGCCTTCCGTCGCGGAATCCGTCATAGTGTGAATCCGCCTAAAACGCTAGAAGTCGTATGCTTCTCTTCCGTGCTAGTAATGCGCTATTTTCGTCACTTCCGGGTGCTGGTGGTGCTAGATGCTATTTGAAAAGTATATGCACCCCTAGAAAGAAATTCCTGTCCACTGAAAATTTATATATTGTTACAACGTCAAAAAGAGTATAAAAAACCGACTTTGATGAAATTTTCACTATCGTCTAGCTATAACCAGTCCATATCTTGAAAACTACTAAACCGATTTTGATGAAACTTGGACTGTTCCCTAAGTTGAAAGATACTTAATCCAATAAAAACAAGAATTATTGCAATTCGATTTCTAGTTTCTGAGAAATACGTGGACAAACATACATACATACATACATACACATGAAATTTGGCACACCTGTTTAGAAGCCCACATAGCCTATACTCTATCCAACGAAAGTTGGAGTGGGCGTGTCCAGTTAAACTTCCTATTTCAATTGTTAGACGTAGTTGCCAAAGTAGAATCAACTTTCGTTGGACATATACGAATATTGTGCAATTCTAACAATCATATATATAAAATCAGCGACGGTGAACTATGTCACAACAAAGAAAAAAATCTAACAATGGGTTATTTCCCGATTATACAATCAGCTGGGTTTGCTTATAGTATTACATACACACTAGCCTTGGTACTATCTCATAGCCAACGAAAAAGACAGATACTGTTTCCAACAAACGAAAATAGACTAATTGTTAAAATCCACGATGGAGACAATGAAGATTACATTGTTGCTTGGACTAAGATGGTCAGGTGACTTTTCAGTGTCAGGCCTGTCTTTCTCGTTGCCTAGGCATTATCTCGTAGCTCAGGTGAAAGACAGGCCTTGGCGCTGAAAAGTCACCTGACCATCTTAGTCCAAGCAACAATCCAATCTTCATTGTTTCCAACAAACGAAAAATTGCTGATTGTTAAAATCCAAGATGGAAACAATGAAGGTTACATTGTTATTCGGACTAAGATGATCAGGTGACTTTTCCGCGCCAGGGCAACACCACCTAAAGAGAAAGCCTGAGCGCGGAAACGTCATACATTGTTAAACGTCATAAGTCGTCATCTTTAATCGCATTTCTACCAATTTTAAGCCCTAAATTATGACTAGATATGATGAAATTTTCGTGCTCAGGCTTTCAGTAGAGGTGGTGTTGGCAGGGCCTGTCTTTCACGTGGGCTACGGTATTATCTATGATGAAGTAACAATGTGTTAAGTTTCAATGCGGAGGCTTTTCCTCTCGGTGGTCACACCCCAGCGCGGAAAAGTCACCTGATCATAATAGTCCGACTAACAAAGTATCTTCATTGTTTCCTTCTTGGATTTTAACAATCGATATTTTTTCGTTTGTTGGAAATAATGAAGCATGGATTGTTGGCCGAATTAATATGATCAGGTGACTTTTTCCACGCTGGGGCCCGTTATTTCGTTGGCCCCCTTATTACATCACCTAATTTGGTCATAATAATACGAAGTTTCTAGGACTTATTATTGGTAGAAATACGATTGACAATTGAGCTAGTTAGGTGATGTAACAATTTATGACGTTTCAGTGCATAGACCCTCTATACCCAGTCTCAGCTTCAGTTGAGAGTGACGTCACCGAAAAACGTCCCATATCAGACATAGTACACAATTGTTTGTAATTGGGTTACCATTTTACTTGAGTCGCTTTAACTGGTTGAAATAGTGTTTAGCCTGTAAATTTTATAGTTTTAAATAATAAGCCAAAATGTATACATGGCTCGTATGATTGTGAAGATTTGCAGGGGGTTGAATTATGAGCACGCGTTATAATAGTTGAACGAATTTGTCGTCTTCTCTTGGTGGCCTTCTATAAAGGAGAGACTTGAGTCCTTGTGTTTGTTCCCTGTGAAAGTTCAGCGGGCAAATTTCTCCTCCTTTTCCACTGGCTGGCCTATTGCATGTTTGTCACATCGTTTGGAAAGAGCTCACGTAAAATGTGATATCCCGTAAAATGTTGGGCGATCGTTTTCCCGCCTTTTTTTTTTTCTCTTTCTTTCTCGCTTCTTGAGAAAAACTGTTTCTTCGATCGAGGAGAATTTTGGTCCAATACCTCGATGAGCTTTTTTTATTCATAAAAAATATGCAACTTCAGTATGTAGCCATGAATTAATTTTAAGATTATTAATTGTATTCTAGTATGTTTTGATCTGGTATGTGGGTGGATATATCTTTGTTCAGAGACCCTTGAATTGCGCGTTTTGATTTTTTTTTGTTTTCCAAATCTGTCTACACAATTGCATTGTCCGCCTTCGTCTCTCTCCACTTCGCCAGTTGCAAGTCGGAGAGAAGAAGAAGAAAGAAAAGAAGGAGACGGTTGGTGGGGGTAGCGAAAGATGGGTAGGGTGGCGGTCGATTTGCTTGTAATCGAATCGCGTGAATGGTATCAAGTGTAAATAGGAGTCGCGCGAGGCCAGCTCTTGTCTCCTCATCCGGATGTCGGTGTAGCGACGGTTGGATGGCATCCAGCGACTGATAGGATTTTACGTTCGCCTGCACACGGATCTGGTATGCTCCAAAGGAGAAATACAAACAGAAGGAGGAGGAGGAGAAGAGACCGAGGTTTTGTAGAAGGAAAAGCGAAACAGAGTTTTCTCAGGAGGTACAAGTGACCGAATAGGAGTTTTTAGCCCTAAGAAATGATATTAAATAACAGGGAGAAAAAAATGATTTCGAGGAACAGTGACATTGGGGATCTGCTCGAAATGTTGGAGATTGGAGTGCTTGTTACTTTAAAAAATGCGTTTTTCTTTGAAGAGCAAGGTTATATCGTGATAAGAGAGGTCTCTTCCGACTTGATGGATTTTAAAAAATTGATAACCTATGTAGTTTTGGAGATAAAGACCTGTTATTTTTTTCTGGCACAGCTGTCCAAGAATTGTGAAACGACTGCTTCCTCACTGCTGAATCGGAAGTGGAAGGTTTGGTGGGTGGTTTGTTCTAAAAGATGGATCAGAATTTAGCAGTGTACACTGTTATCTGAAGTATTCGGACGTCACGGTAGTTCTGATATGGCAGATAGTCAGTACCGGCCTCGCCCTCTGTTTGGTACTGAGGAATGGATTGTCCTATTCGACTCGCGAAGAGATGACTCCAATTATGCTGTCGTACCAGTTCAGCCTTTTGGTACTCTAAAGATTACGACTCTGAGGGCCGATTTGTCCAGCTACATTTCTGGGTTCGAAGTTTTTGGTAGAATAATTGATAACCCGAGACCTATCATTGAAAAGACCGTTACCTACAAGCCACCTTGCACGAATTTGGATGCAATTTTGTACGATTGTGTAATGGTACGGGTTACATTACCAGAGCAGTTTCAACATGCTTACCTTATAGTTTCAGGGCAATGCGATAATATTCTGTGTGAGAAGTGAGGTTCTTGTGAAACTCCACGAGCTGCTTGTACGCAAGTCCCCACAGTTCATTGGGATTTTGGCGTGTGTGCATATCCCATATGTTTTCAATAGGCGATATGTCTGGCGAACGTGCTGGCCAAGAAAGAAAAAGTTTGTCTGCTGTGTTGCAATACGTGCTTAGGCTTCGTCCTGCTAATTAAATTAAGCGTCAGGAATGCGCTGACGGAAGGCACGGGTCTACAGCTTTCTTGGTTTTGACAGTACCTGAAATTCGTCGCACCAATATTACAACGCATGCGCTCATCATCCTTCCTTAGTATTGTTGCAATGCTCATAATCCAAATGTACAGTTGGGTGCAAAAAGGTTTAGACTTAAGTCATAGTTGAGCAGGTGGATAGCACATCCCAAGCGTATACCTGCTACCCTATTTTCATTCAGAAGGCACAGGTCCAGTCTAATCTGCCTTGACTCTCAGTAAAAGTACCTGATTTTGCCACCGATTTTGGACCAGAATATGTAAATTAGTTTTGTGTACAAAATTAGCGTTTATCAAGTTGGCCAATATTTAGCGACTTTTTGGGCATTTTGTCGTCTCGCCTGAAATGCGCAATCGTTTTCCAGTTAGCGATATTCAGGCGTTATCCCGACTTTTGTGTGATCTGATTGGTCGAGTCACTTTGGAAAACATGGTATGATCTCAGTGTTCTCCCCAGAAAATTTTATCAGGTGGGTGGAAAGATAAAATAACCGGGCGGGCAAATAAAATATTATGCAGTGGTGTGCAGTTTTTCGTATATTCAGCCGGGCGATCACCAAAATCAGCCGGGCGGCCCGCCCGTTCAAAAGGGCCTGGGGAGAACCCTGGATCTTCAAACAACTGTCGCTCTGTCAAGGCGATGGAAAAAGGATTTTCACCACGTTCGCGCTTTGAATTTACTATTGTATGATGTTCTACTTGATAAATAAATGCTTTACCAATTGTTTTAAAATCTGTTTATCAGTACAATCCAGCCATGATTCTTCATCTGGATTGGTGAAGATCACTATTAGAGTGCATAGCGAAATAGATTGCATCTATTATTGGCTGGATCTGAAAAAGGTGCCTTAAAAATCGCTTGGAAATCAAACTTCGCTAGATCTTGCAAAGTCGCTTGGAAAATTCATGCTGTGTTGCCAATTGAAAAATTTCCCCCCCGCTTAAATCAATCGAATTCAAATAGACTAAAGACATTCAATGGATTATAACCGAATTTGCATAATTTTGGTGTAGAATCCACTAAGTTGGGAACAGTAGATTCGTCAAAGTTACTAATTGGAAGCAAAGACCTAACCTAGCGTCTAGTCGAGCATAGTAATGCATGCGCATCAAACATGGATGTAAACTTTGGGTTCTTCTATTTATTATTGATAACCTGCAGGTTGTTCTAGAAGGTCGAGCCACATGGTTGGAACCAAAGTGACCGCCGTGCCCTTTTTGAGCAGTGGCAAAGTTTGCTGGTTCCAATTAGAAAATTGTGTTGTATCGGTATGAATGGGTGCGTTTGACGTAGGGTTTGTCTCGGTTGTAAATGGTAATGGACTGTTTGCGGAAAAGTTTTGTCATAGAGAGCAAGCATTGCGCATGTTGATTAACTTTGGTCCATTTTATTTATTCTTTTTTTTTATTTTTCGGCGGAAAGTTCGCGGAAGCGTTTCATGCTTAATCTTCATTAGGCTTAGCTATGAGGTTCATGGAATGACGTCGTCGTCTGCTTCGTTTATTCTTGAACCCCCAGTCCTTCATTGTCGATCTAGTTTTTCATTATTCGTGTCTCTTTTTCTTCTTTCTTGTCTTTTGTATGTTCGTTTGTAGTCTGTAGTCATGTTGGCTCTTTGATCTGTAAAATTGCTTTTTTCTTAGCAAAGGAGCAGAGACAGGGTTGGGAAGGGAAGGAGGAGCTTCTTTAGTTGAAGCCATTCAGGATGATTATGTCAGACAATTAGCCCGGGCAAGCTTCCCAATTTTTTTTTATTTTTTTTTTGTGTTTTGCGCAAGAAAAGTTTTTACTCGCGTGGCGGCGGCGGTGGTGGTGGTGGAAGTTTTCATTTCAGCAGCGACAACGATGTCGGATTCAATTACTTGTGTCCTCCTAGGGTCAAGTTGTCATTGGTTGAACTCTCTGCGGACGAAATGGTTGTTGGCGGCAAACAAGTTTCTTTCTTTCGTTCTTTCTTTCTTTATTTCTTTCTCCGTGTTTTTTTCTGGAATGATTTTGAGGGTTGCCTAAGTTGGGGGTAGGGAGTAGAGGGAAAAAGTTGGATTTTACTTTTAATTATTCTGGGAGAACTCTCTACGAGAAATTCGTTCCTTTTTAAGGGAATGAATGGCTGGATAAGCAAACAAACAAAAGTAGAGCGACTGCGATTGAGGGGTAGCGAAACGACTATCTGTTTCTTGCTCCCGCAAATGATGATTGATTAGGCCAGCGTCTAATCAAGTTTTGTAAAAGTAAATTTCATTATCGAAGAAGGAAGGATTTGGGTTTAGGTTTCTTCTTGAGTGGTTCTGTGGTGAATATGCTTCTGTTTTGGGAGAAAGAAGTTTAAATTGGCTTTTACGTGATTTGTTTTTTTTTGCGGGTTTCTTGCTTCGGAAGATGAGCTTGTGGGGTCTGGAATTGATGGTGAGTTTACAAGTTCAGGATTAGATGACTGGAAGGGAGATGCGTTGGAAAGAACTTGCTCCCACCACTTTTTAGTTGCCTCCCTTGTTTTTGCTCTGTTCACCTGCTAGAAGGTACCTTACCAATTTTCAAATCGACGGTGCCCGTCCAGCCGCTACTTCAGTGACACAAACTGGCCAATCATCACCTTGAGTGGCTGACAAGGACTGTAAACAAATTTTTGAAGGCATTAACCTGAAAATTTCCAATTTAGCGCTGATGTGTTATTGAGTGTAGACTCCTTCGTTGATGTTTTTTTTTTAGCTTTTGATGAAGCCTTTTTGGGCTTGAAACAATTTTGAAACAGCGTGGAAGGCCCTTTACGCATTATCGATTGGATTGATGCGCTCTTGCGTACTTGGTTGTCGGCGACCAGAAACCCAGGAAGTATTTGCCAAGCAAACAGGACGTTCAGCAACCTGTCGATTACCAACCCATAACGTTCTTTCTCTTGAGCGAACCTGACGTTGCCCGATTGGTCTTCCATATCTGGTTTCCCATTTTTCTAGTTGCTGGTAGTGAGTGTTGGGCCTTTTGCCTTGCTTTTGTTGAGATTGAGATGAAGTAGTTGTATGATATCCATCTGAAAATGTAAACGAGGGCAAGACCCATTTGAATTGTCGGTGGGTCGGGATTCTTAGTAAATTGGCTGGTGGGAGTATACTCCGTGTTTTAGAATGAAACCTAAGATTCCAAGGGTCGGGTTGCTTACTGGACATGCTGGATTAGCTATGGCCTGATTAGCGAGATAGTAGGCTCACACAGTACCAGTACTGATAAGGCAGTTAATACAGTATAACCTGCTTAAATCGAGTCGTCAGGGCAATAGTGAAAAAATTCGAATTATCAGGGTTTTGGTCTTAAATGGTATTTCCAAAACGAAGCTAAATTAAGCCTCGGGGATATTTAAGATCTTGATTCTGATACGAAGCCACTTTTTTGATGAAAGTTCGCTATTTTTGATGAAATTTACCAAAAATTTGATTACATCTCGAATGATAAGAAATTATTAAATGGAAACTGGAGATAATGCTCCAAACATAAGGTTGAATTCACTTTTTTGGTAAAAATCCACTTTTTTTGGATGAAAGTTCATTTTTTTAAGAAAAACTACCAAAAACTTGATATTGATTTCAATCCAATTTTTTGATGAAAATTTACTTTTTTGATGAAAAATTTTCAAGAACTTGATTTTGATTTGAATCCACCTTTTTGATGAGAAAATACCAGAAACCTGATTTCTGGATACGGCTTGGAAAAAAATTATTAAAATACCAGAAACTTATTTATGTTAAGCCTCGGGGATATTTATGTTAATTCGACTTAAGCGCGTTCGACTTACGCGGCTTATACGGTTGTACCGACTTTTTGTAACCAGTCGCCTTGTTGTTAATGAAGACGCATGTTCTAGCTAGACACGTGACAGAAACATGTTCAAATAAACTTCTTAGAAAATTAATAAACTAAAAAGGCGGGAAAGAAAAGGAATTGAATTGTGATGTGAGCGTTTTGCAGCTTTGTCTCTAGGACGTTATTGGAGTCGTCATAGTAAAAGGAGTAGAAAGCATATTTGGCGCAATTAAAAGGGCTTTTTTATGGTATTAAAAGGATATTGCTTAAGTGACGAATGCGTTGTCATCCGTTAGAAATGACTGGGAGTGAGTGTTTTAGTTGGTGGTGGCGGCGGCGGGGGTTTATGGGAGAGGAAGTCAACGGATCCGATTGCCCCGATGTTATTATGGCAGTCAATGCAAATGGTTTTCGCCGGGAATCGAGAGACCGTAAAGGCACCAATTTCAGAATGTCCGACCTTACCACCATGGTCATGGCCCAGTGAAGCATCGCTAATTTCGTCGGCCTGTCTCTCAATCTCGCTTTTCTCCAAGGGAGGCTGGCTGGCGGCTCTAGACAGCGGATAGATAGATAGATGGATGGATGGATGGATGGATGGATGGATAGAGAGAGTGTGTGAGTTGAAAAAGGCAGATTTAATTATTCATTAATTTTAATATGGTTGGCAGGAAGATGAAGGGCGGAGTTGGCAGCGCCGACGGTTGGACGGATGGCGTGTCTGTGTCGGCTTGACGGAGGCCATTTCTCTCTTTCTCTCGTACGTCTTCTCTTTGGGAATGCGAATTTTTTTAAATTATTTTTAATTCTTTTGTTACTGCATTAAAAATTATTTATTTGGATTTGTTTAGTCTGCAGCTTGCTGCTCATTGAGTTTTCTAATTGAATGATAATGAATAATAGTAGGCGGAGAGTTAAGTAACCCCCTAGCCGCGAGTCCTTGTGCTGAAAGAATTTGTGTCCGGGCTACGTTTCTCGAATGCCGAACATTCACCCAGTCATCGATTTCTCTTTTCCCGTTGGAATTTTGGAATTTTTCTCTGTGCAAAAATGACAAGGTTTCAGAATATGCATTTTGGGCTCGTTGGTGGGTGGATTTTTGTGGGGACTTGCCTGTTGTCTTTTGCTGGAATTCTTCTACTTGTTTTGGTTTGTTGTTGGGGCTCTAGCTCTTTTGGGTTTTCATATATTATGCGTGATGATAATTGATTTTTTGTGTTGTTTCATTTGCTTATTTATTTCTTTGTTTTGGCGATTGTATAGGGAAGGTTCGTTGAGCCTTCTTTTCGTACGGTCGCTGGAGTAATCGATACAATAGTACAGTATAATCGTATTTTAGTAAGTCTTAAGTTTTGATTGGGTGCTCTTAAGTGTAAAAATCTGTCTACAGGATGAGTCAAAAGTCTTCATGCAAGTGCTATATTATGCTACAGTTACAGGATACGTTCCACATGTTTCTTTTCCAACCACGTCGAACACGTGACAGGTTTCTCCCGTTATTTGTTTTCAAGCTGATGTGATTCGCCTTTTAAGATGGTTTTTCAAAGTATGGGTTTTCTTCTGGTAAACAATCGCGATTTTAGGTGCCCCCCCCAAAGGTAAAATACCATGAGAGTGAGGTCTGGTGAGTTTTCTGGATGAGTTTCGCCACGGTGTCATAGGTTTCATTGAGCGTATGCGCTACATGACGGTGGTACCATTCCCAGCCAAAAGAATGACGTCAATTCGTTCTTTCTTCGTTAGTGGCATTGATTTTAATTAGTTCACCTACTGCAAAAAGCAAAACGGGTATTAGTCACCATTATCCCCATTTGTATAGAGACTTATGATTCACCTTGTACATCGACCAATTACAGGACCAAGCAAATGTGGTCGTTCGTTATATCTTTTTCACACTACAATTCTTGATCATGAACAATTTTCTGTATGAACGAAACATGAATAAGTGAAACCTGATCATACACGTTCCCGTAACGTGATCAAATCCTTACACACGTTCAAAGCCGATCAACTCCCAAAATCCAATGCGCTCGCCAAGGCTTTTCATAATTGCATCGTCAAGTTATGAATAGTTAATGTAGAAGCAACTCTTTATTTGTTCAAGCACGTCGGTTATAAACGGAAACGAGAAAGAAACCAAGTTATTTTTATAATTGGCGAAGATTGGGTTGGCGGTAAAGCGCCTATTGCTAAAAACTCCACTATTGCCATCTAGCGGCAAAAAATAACTCTGATCGTGATTAAGATTTTGCATTGTGTAGACACGGATTTGTCGAAGAAATGATCATGATCAAGAATTGTAGTACGTGTTTTATCACGTTTAAGTAAGTGTTTTATTCTGCTCGGCATTAATTTTGTAACCTGTACAGGCAACAAGGGAACTACCTGAACCTATACAGGAAACTCTTAGTTTGCGCAGGCACACTATGGAAGCGATGGCGTTGCGCGGTGGCGGTAGCGGAAGTGAGAAATAACCAACATCAAGATGTTAAGAAATAACTTAAGTTGGTTTTCAGTAATTCGACATTTTTTTCCACCTGAGGCAGCAGTGTCCCAGCAGTGTCAAACAGACAGAAATACGGATATTTGTAAATTTACATTATAACAATAATAATAATAAATAATAGTAAAAAATTTAAAATAAAAGATCGTCAACAGATAGCGCTGTTGCCATCGAATCACTTTTTCGGTACAGAACAACCGTTACAGTTAATTGTTGGTTTGGAGAGTCGTGTTGATGTATGCTTTTTGTTCGGAATAAATTTAGAAGGCTCTACTCTTTTCAAGTGTTCCAAATACACAAACTTACTCTCACACTTTCGCCAATCGTCTGAACATTTGTTACGGAGCTAAAGGGAGACCGGTGTATCCTGGAGAATCTCTTTGCATCCTCGAGAATGACTGCCCTATCTACAGGGTGTATCTAAATCTGTCACAAACTTCTGGTGATCATTTTCCACAGAGAGTTGAAAACCAAAGTTCTTATAAACATGGTTCGGATAACGAACCGTTTATGAGATTTCCTCGGTTAAAAGTGAAGTTGCTACTCTGTGGATGGCAGCTGAAATGCGGAGAAGCTACAACAAATGTCAAAGTTTCAGCAGCGAGGTGGTGATTTCCCCTGAATGTTTAGATACATCTGAAATTATTAGCAGCGCACTTGTTAATAACCAGTAAGTGGGACGTTATTTCAAGAATTTATTATAGCTTCTCCGCATGTCACCTGAAACCAGATGCTGAAACTTCACTTTTAACTGCGGAAATCTCATAAACGGTTCGTTATCCGAACCATGTTTATATGAACTTTTATTTTCATCTCGCTGTGGAGAATCACCATCAGAAGTTTGTGACAGGAGTTTAGATACACCCCGTATATCGTCTGCCATACTGATTTTCTGCTTATTGTTAATAATTCTTTGATGTGAACTTCGATGACCACTGGATCACTCATCACTTGCTCAGTTGTAGCAGTGCGCTGGCGAAACCGATACAGCGCCTAACTGCTTCCTCTGCCGGTTTTTCACTCTTTCTCTCAATAGTCTGCTAATGCTCCATTATCTCCAGTTACCGCTTATTTTTAAAGATTTTCCAAGAAAAAGTTAAGTTCTAAGAAAAGTCCGAACGATGAGAATTCTATGTATTGTCTTCAATAGAAGGTTGAGTGATATTCAGTGGAGCATACGTATGGTCAGCATTATATGGTCTCTTTTTTGGGGTAAAAATATAAATGCCGATTTGTGTGTTCAGTCGTTTGAGATTGAGGTACTCCATTAGAGTGACATTTCAATTAAAACGACAATCTCCCAGTTGGAGATTAAAACTTTTCAGTTCTTTGGAGAACAAAGTTTAGGCTTTTGGGAGAAGAAAAAATGAAGAACTAGAAAAGAACAGCGGCAACCTCGCATGTGGGCGACATGGGGGTATGGGTTGGGCGTCAGGGCGCTTTTGGGTGCATTTGAAACCCCCACTCAACTTTGTTCCTGATCGGAGATGAATAAGAAGAAGGAGACGGCGGATTTTCTTAAGCCCTGGGTCCGTTCTTCTCGCCAAGCCACTTCGCGCATGGAGGCAAGATTTAATTTAATGGTGACGAACGGCTGCTTCATCGATGGACTTTTAGTAATCTGCATAATTGTGTAAACACACGAACAAAAGAAGCGAGTTTTGTTCGTCCTCCACTCGCGCTACCCCTTCCTCGCAACACCCCCCGTCTTTTCTTGAGTTTGCGTTTTGGAAACTAAGGCAGCCAGGCGTCCTCCCCGCAGCGATGCTCTTAATGAAAACAGTGGAAAGCTGGCCTCGTGATAATCTCGCGTCCATACACGCGCCACTAACCCCTCGTTCCATACCCCCGCTTCCCGAGACCTCTTCTTCTCGGTGGAGTTCATGATAAGATTTGAGATGATGAAGAGACAAGGCCGTGGGAGGCGTTTGTTGTCGTTTCTCTCTCTTTTGTGTTGTTGTTTGGAACGAGGCTATGTGTGTATGTGCGCACTGTTTTTTTTTCTTTTTGTTGTTGTTGTTATTGTTGTTGTTGAATCTCTCTGTCTCTTGTGTCGTCGGGTGTGCGCTTTGAGTCGGTTCCCGCCAAGTGTTTACACGCGCAGTGTTAATGAGGATTATGCCCTCTTCATTATTCTGTTTTCTGCTCGACATGTCACTCATGTCCACTTTAACAATGCGTCTCTTGCAGATGCCTCGCCGAGGACCTTTTGTGCGTGCGTTTAGGAAGGTATGAGCATTTAGAATGGAAGGCTTTTAAACAGCCTTGCCTTAACCTTGTTGGCGTACCCCCGCCTTTTCTAAAAGCGCGCAAATAATAATAATAACAAGAAGAAGAAGAAGTAATCTTGGAACGTTTCTCAGCACGAGTCGTTAAAGTTTGCAAGCGCCTTTTGAAGCAGGGTTCCGAGAAATTAACTGAGGTTTATTAGGCCTCTTTGTTTTCATTTGCCAGTCCTTTATTGTGCGAGTTCATCATCGATCAGCCGCCTCCATTATTAATAAGTTCCACGAAATTGCTGCACCGAATATCCCAAAGCGCTATTGTTTATTATAGTGTGGTGGGGGTGACGAGGAGAGGGTAGCGGCGCTGGGGTTTCTCTTCTCTCTCTCTCTCTCTCTCTCTTGCACAATTAGCTCTCGAGCGGATTAACAAGACGCGATATTGGTAACGAAAAAGGGAGCTCATTGTTTTGTGTTTAATTAAGTCGTAAAAGTTGTTTGGTCATTGATAGTTTCTACCTAATAGACCCGTAATGATTGATAAAAGGGGCTAATTTGGGTTGCAGATTAGCGCGCTTTAGCGTCTGGTAGAAGCCCGTGTTTTTGATTTGGGCTTGTTGGCTTGCAGTTTGTTGTTTTCGTAACGAGCTATCCTTATTGGCGTTGCTTGAGCCACGTTTGGTTAGGTTAGTGTTAAATTGAGATGTTGTGAACAAAACTAGGCTTTCCCGCAAAGCTTTGTCCTGCTTCTGCGTCTTGTGTAGCCTGCTGCCATGTTAGTGGATATACTTCAGATTCATCCCAAATGTTCTGGCAATCATCCTGCTAACGGGTAAATGGCAAACTGTTCTTGACCAAATGGATTCCACTTGTACGGTATTTCGGTAACTGCAACCAAGAACGAAGTGGCAAGTAAGTAATGAAGATAGTGCTTCAACAACATTGTCAACATGGTAAGATGGAAAAAGAAAGGAAGAATTCCCAGATCTGTATTTGGAGCCGCAAGGTATAGTAAGTCGCCTCTACCAACTGGGCCGTTACGGACATTAGTACCGAAAGGCTGTCTTAACATAACATGTTCAGAACCACTGGATTACGACAAATTACCAACGCTGGAGTCACTTTTGTGGGACAGTGCTCTGGCAGTTGTTGGACCGTCTGACCAGAAAAAGCTCACAGTCACCTCATTGCTTGTGGTGCCAGGCGACCTGGATTCGAACCATGAATCTAGCCTTTTGCCTCCACCAACTGGGCCGTTGCGGATATTGGTACGGCAAGGCTGTCTTAACGTGTTCACAACTGTGGACTGAGACTTATGAGATTCACGACAAGAGCAGATTCTTATACTAGGTAGGAGTTGGAGCATCTGACCACCAGAAAAAAGCTCCAACTTGCCTCTTTGTGGCGTTGCGCCATATTGAGAAAGCCTTCCCAGTTGCCTTTCAACGCGTGTCTCCAAAATTTCTGCTTAAGTTTCAAGTTATTGCCGCTAGGTGCAAGGCATTAATAGACGGATGAGTAACTGAGCAGGCTTTACTAATACTTGTAGGCTAAGGTTGTGGTAGCCAGCAAGACTACCTTTTAGTTTTCTTAAGCTATGGTCTCCTCTGATAGCAGTACCGTAATATGACTCCCAAGACGCAAAATAGTATCGCCGTTGTTTTACGTTTTGGGATTAGTATTGGCGTCAGATTACAGTCTCTATTTGTGGGTAACGATTTCGGAGGATACCATGGTTATAATGTTTTCTGACGAGTTGTAAGCTAGAGGATGGAGTTCCTGACGAACCATCATGATGCTGACAGTTAAATCCGCTCAGGATGCCGATGTGACAGCCTGTCACTGGTTCGCTGATGGCATGTTTGGTTCTATGGGATACATAATCTACGTGTTTTTTTTTTTGTAAAGCATGGAGCAGTACAATTTTAATAATGAACTTGAAATACTATACCAAAGTAGTTCAGCTGGAGATCCTTGACTAAAGCCCGGGTGCTCCAAAGGAAACGGAAACGGAAAATCAAAACGGAATTTTTCTGGTAAGCATATTTTTTCTGCTCGCGAAAGCTGTTCTACATGAAAGAAAAGCGCGTCGGAAAATTTAGAACCCAAGCCCCGTCTACTGTCGATTTGCCGTTCTATTGACTTCGGAGCTGATACAGCGATGACGTCATGGGAATACAACCTTCTGATTGGCTTTCCGTTCTGTGAAGAAACGGAACGGAAAAAATATTCTTCAACAGAGCTCAATAAGGTTTCTGTGGACTCTTCCGGTGATCGAAACAGAAAGGAAATGACGTAAAAAAGTTTTTTGTTGGGTGGAATTTTCCGTACTACTACTACTACTACTACTACTACATTTACAGTAATGGCAAACATTACCATTAATCTAAACAAATATAAGATGGAGGTGTCTTTTTGCGTAACAGAAATGCTCTGCAGGCAAGCGCGTCTGATTCAGTTCTTCCAGGATGTGTCGTTTTCCCGTCTTATTAACCATTTTTCTTTAGAAGAACGGGTATCAGGGGTAAGACGGAGTATTTTAGGCCTCGCTTCTTTTTATTTCTTAAAAAAGCATGAAATTATCTGGTCGGGAACAGTTATTTGTTGTAAGGTGAAGGAAGTACCTCGTAGACTCCTTTTTCTTTGTTCCGTTGGCAGACGGCAATGAACTACCCTCTCTTCGCGGACCCCTTGATTACTTCCGCGTCTGCCTAATTTCCATAGTAAGAGGAGGCGAGGTTTTTCCCTTCAGTAATAAGTGATTAATGACAATGAAATCAGATTAAAAGAGATCCTCGATCGTCTCTTGGCCAAATGAAGTGCCGAAATGGAAGACATAAGAAATGAGAAGGGGTTGGTTTCTTTAGGGGGAGGGGGGTAGGGAAGGTAACGATTTCTTTCTTAATGGAGACACTCGTAGTAACGTTTTCAAAGTCAGCGTCTTTTTCTTTACGCCGCTCTCTATTGCCCGTACCTTTTTTTGGAATGACATGCAATTGGAAGGGAACTATTTCTTGAAAGACCCACCCACCTGTTCCCTTTCGTTCCTACGGCCTCCTCTTAATAAAAAAGATTTGTCATGTCGTCCGGTGGATCAGAAACTGATTTGCTAAGACTGGTTCGACTCAATGGGAGACATGAGTCCGGGGTTCATTGTTATGCAGAACCAAAACCGTCATCGCAATCCTCTCTCCAAGTGGAATTGCATTCTCGGTTTGGTTGGTTTGCAAGAAAGGAAGGAGGAATGGAGAAGGAATGTTGGGTTGGTTGGCAATTTTAGTCTCCCAGGGTTGATTATTTTTGGGAGCTGTCAATTTTGTTTTGGGTTGACATTTGGTTGGTCTGTTCCGTGACTTTTTTTGTTGTGGAGCTCGAAAGAAAATGAGCCATCTAAATGTCGCCGTTTTGTGTTAAACCCTCTGGTTTTCTTGGCGATACTGTAAGAACCCCAAAGGTGGACATAAGTGCACTCCGTTACCAAAAGCGTTTGGAGAAACTGCAGTATTTGTTTGAAGAAGTACTCGGACCACCTTCTGCTTATGATATACATACTTCTGGTAGATCTCGACAAGAAGCGTTCCATCGATTTTTTGAGTAGGCCACCCGGAGACCATTCTACAGCATATACAGGGAGCTGGATCTTGTATAATTTTGTATGAATTTCACTTTAGTATAATCAAAGAAGCAAGTTGCCCACTCGACTGCGAGATGTGAGCGTTGCACGATGTGGCGTCAGGTTTTTCAGATATCTCTAAACATTGTTGTTCTTAGAATTCGACGAAATGAAAGGAAAAAATGCATATTTCAAAATATAATAAAATAAAAAGATATGATTAAATATACAGTATGAAAGTAGTTTTATTATTACCAAATAAATGAACATGACATCGAAAATGTTTATAAAATTTTATTGATTCAAATTCCAATAAACAGGCAAGAATATCCTTATCTCTACATTTATCTAACATAACATAACCTGACTTACCCTAAACTAGCCTAACTAAACGAAACTAGCCCAGCTAATTCCACTACTCGACCTAAACTAAATTAACTAATATAACTTAAACAAAACTAACCTAATTAACCAACCTAAACAAATCTAACCTAACGTAACCTAATTAATAATCTAGCTAACAAAATGGAACTAACTAACGTAACATAAACTAGCATAACCCAACTAACCTAAGCAGCAGTTTGGTGTGCTTTTTGCGTGAAAAATTACCAAATACTTGATTTTGAGTTGAAATCTCTTCTCTTTCCGAGATCTTCAGTTTGATGAACTCTGAGAATCATCAAGTATCATTAAAACGTTTATCTCATCATACAGACAGGGGTTGTTACCCAATGAAAACATTATGCTAATATATGAAGAATATATTGTTTCATATATGCTAATTATCCAAATCTTAACCTAATCTTAACCTAACCTAACATAATTAACCATGTAGCTAACGAAACTAAATTAACTAACTTATCAAAAAGAAGCATAGTCGAACTAACCTAAACAGCCCTAGCTAACTTGACCTACTCAACCTAACTAATATAATCTAAACAAAACTAACCTAACTTAATCTACCCTAACCTAATCTAACTTATAAGGGAATCCCTCGAACATGTATGTCACAGATTTCCACCAAATTGAAATATGTTACTCATCTGAAGCTACTAAGGTGTGTTGCAAAAATATAAGAACACCACTGATTTGCTAGATGACATTTATTCAAAACATAATTTTTGTTTGGAAAAATAAAAATTGCTATATCACGTGTCTAACATAAGAAAAACAAATAAACAATTGCATCGATTTCGTATTGCAGGTACATAAAGAAATAACTTATAAAAAAACTATTTGTACTCCCGTTGCAAAATTATAAGAACACCCCTCTCGAATTCAGTGTACATGTTCTGATTTACATATTTAAACTCAGAATGTGTCATGGATATTTAAAAAATCCTGCTTGGAAGGTTTTTCTTGTAAAAAATACTGTTAACGAAACAATTATCAGCAAGTCGTCATGGCTCGCAAAAAAGCCTTAACAGAACATGAAAGAGGACAAATAACAGCATACAATGGCCAAGGATTATCGATGAGAACTATTGCGAAAAAATTGAGACGCTCCGTCACAATGGTGTCAAATTTTCTAAAGTTTGGTAAGCTGTGCATTACGAAGAAGGCAACAGGGCGACCACGGAAGTTCAACCCTAGGTAGCTGCGCAACATTGCCTGCAAGCTGAAGGCGGGTGGAACATCAGTACAGAAGTTAACCAGTGATCCAAACATACAAGTTCACAAGTCCACACTGTCCCGTGTCATCCGTCGGACAACCAATCTTCATTAGAGAAAGAGGAAAGCGTGGCCACGACTTCAAGCGCACCACTAGAACAAGAGGCTAAACAGGGAAAGGGAACATGTCAACTGGGGCAACCAGTGGCGTCAGGTTGTGTTCAGTGATGAAAAAAAATTTAATTTAGATGGACCGGACGGATTTTCCTGTTACTGGCATTGACGTGAGAGAGTCGGAACAATTCTTTTCAAAGAGACAACAAGGAGGTGGCTCAGTGATGGTTTGGGTGAGTTTGGCTATAATGGCAAAACAAAACTTGCTTTTTCCACTAGGCGAATGAATGCCAGAGATTACCAGGAACTGCTTGATGAACACTTGTTGCCGTTTGGGGAACGAATTGGAGGACCTTTTTGGACCTTTCAACAAGACAATGCTTCCATACACGTGGCAAAGTTTACTTGGGAACGGTTTTTAGACAACGGTGTGCACACGATGGACTGGCCTGTATGGAAAACATGTGGAGTATTCTCTGTAGGCGTGTATACGAAAATGAAAGACAGTTTAGACGTTCATCGTTGCTGCATGGGAGGAAATCAATGAGACTGTGGTGCATAAACTAGTAGACAACCTGCCTACACGGCTATTCAAGTTAGCACTCCACAAAGGAAACTTTATCGGGTACTGAGAGGGGTGTTCTTATAATTTTGCAACGGGAGTAACCGTAATCTTTTATAAGTTATTTATTTATGTACATGCAAAACGAAATCGATGCATTTGTTTATTTGTTTTTCATATGTTAGACATGTGACATAGCAGTTATCATTTTTCCAAACAAAAATTATGCTTTGAATAAATGTTATCTAGCAAATAAATGGTGTTCTTATATATTTGCAACGCACTTTATAAATGCTTGCAAAATAAGAGAGTGCGAAATTTTCTTTCTTTCAAAATAAAACGCGAAAACGAAAAAATTTGCCATACAAGGATAGGCTATGTGGGATTCCCTTGCTAGCACAAATTAACCTAAACTAATGTAACCTATAATTAGTGAAATACATTGTGTTGTTGATTCATACTAAATAATTTAAAAATTTCTGTTACGCACAACTTCAAAAAATTCAAATGATGCTGAAAAATTGCGACGCTTTGAAGTTAAAAAAAAATGTAATTTAGCGCTGAGAGGTGAATAATCAAGAATTCAGGTGAATTACAAATATTTACTTCAAAGCGTCATAATTTCTGAGCATCATGGAATTTTTTGAAGTTGTATGTAAAAGAAATTTTTAAATTATTTAGTAAAATCGGAACCAAACTAACCATCTAGCTAACAAAACTAAGCGAACTAACTTAACCTCATCCAAGATAGCTTAACCAAGTGTTTCCCAAACAGGGGTTCGCAACGTCTTTCTGGGGATTCGCCAAAATGTTTCTGTAATGGTAATTTTTTGTATTATATGCATGTATGTTTGTATATTTATGAGTTAGTTATACGCGCCGCTACTCAGATCTTTGCGAAAGGGGTTCGCAAATCGAACAAGTTTGGGAACCACTGGCTTAACCTTACAAACTGAAGCAATCCTAACTACCCAGGCCCGTAGCCAGGGGAGGGGGTTGAGGGGGGGGTCGACGACCACCCCATTATGGAAAAAGGTCCGCCTCCCAAATATGCAAAAAGGTCCGACTCAGTGGAATTTTTGAAAATCGACCCCTCCAAGATAACGTCCTGATTACGGCCCTGCTACCTTCACTTACTCAACCTAAACTAACCTAACTAATACAATCTAAGCAAAACTGACCTAACTAACCAAACTAATTAACTAAACTAAATTAACCTAACCTAATCTAATCTAACCTAACTTAATCTAAACTAGCATAACCTAACTAACCTAAACTATCCTAGCTAACCTGACACTATCTCATTTGGGTCCTATATAGTTGAATCAGTGTTGTTTTTTTCTTCAAACAAAACAATTTATAATTTATAATAAAACGATAGTAATTAAAAACGTTTTTTTGTAAAAAATTAATTATTTTTCTGTTTATTAACTTTCGCCGCATACTGGTTGAAGATCAGAGAGTTAAAGACTAGTTAATGTTAATTTAATAATTTGATTTCATTATTTAATGTTTGAAATATTCCGGTTGCCTTTCATTTCGTTCATTTGTAAGATTCTTGAAATTCAGAGCGGGAGGGCGGGATTCTCGCCCAAAATTTTAAAATCGCTCCCGAAAAAAATTCAGGAGGGGATTTCCCCACCCATGACATTTAATCATATTAAAAGTTTTTATGATTTGTTATTAATATCTTTTATCTCTGTATCTTACAATATAAGTTTTCTCAATATAAGTTTGGACTATCACACTTTTCCGTCCGTAAATCATTAGATTACGGAATTGTGTATTCAATTGTGTATTGAACTTGTCTTCAATCAGTATTGTTGAATATTTTCATAGAGATTTAACTTTTGAACCAATGGAATTTCCTAATTCCAATCGTCACCGTTGCGATATCGTCAAGAGAAAAATAATAAAAATAATAGGAATTTATTGGGTAGCTCATAGATTAGCATTATGTTTAGATGCTTCAAAATCATGTCCAAAGATTGCTAAAGAACAAGACACACTAAACTAAGTACTGCTCTTGTTATTGTTGGACCTCTGCAGTGTTCTTAGAATTGGGAGTATAAGAGGTTTAATACTCCTACAGTGGAGTTATAATTTATAATAAGTTTTGGTTTGATGTTGAAATGAGCGCACAGATTCCCAGTGGAACCCGAATTGCGTCTTCCTGTTGGCGGTCTTGTAAATTTGCCCGTGTGTCAGTGTTGCTTCATAATTAGTGATTAATTAATTGCGTCGCTTGACGTTTTATTTCTTTGAATTTAGCTCTAGCAAAGGAGGAGGAGGAAGGGGAATTGTTTTTGGCGCCTCATTTGCATAATCCAAGGCGCCACCCGATTTGTTCTCTTCCTTCCCATTGTCTTGGAATTTTTCCTCGCATGTTCTTTGTGTGTTATCACGGGGTCCTTTACCTTGAAATCTCGCCGATGGATTTGCCTTCGGGAAATGAGGATCAAAGAGGTTTAGGTGCTTGCATCTGGCGTTACCAGGGGCCAAGCCGATTATCGTGCAAGCAATCTGAGAAAGGAGACTGTTTTCTAAATGAACGGCAAATCGCTTTCGCTTTTTATTGAGAGGAGAAATAAGTGGTTGGGTTAGTTGCTTTCTTCTCCTTACCTAACCCCGCCATTTCTTTTCCTAAGAAACAATGGCGATGGAATTTAGTATTAGTGAAAGGAAGAAGTAGTGGAATGGGTTTTTATAATGGCGGTACACTTGTTTTAATTTTTGTACGAATTTTGATGTAATTGTACGGGCATTTTTTTTTATAATCGTACGTTTTTTTGAAAATGGAAGACAAAATCTGAGGACGTTCTCATTTGGAGTTGCTTGTACTGAGTTCATTGGGAATCGGAGGATCTTGACGTGCTAGTTGCCGTGTGCGCGCATCCCATATATGTTCAATAGGTAAAGTGTGTTGCGAATGTGCAGGCCAAGACGGAACAAGTGTATCTGCAGTGTTATAGGTTGTGGGTAGACATTGTCTTGCATCAGAAATGGGATGAGTATGAGTCTAATGTGGCGGTTGCTTTTGAGAGTACCTGTAAATTCGTAGTAGCCGGTTCGACCAGTATGACATTGCATGCATTCGCTATCTTTCCTTCGTGGTGTTGAAGTTCTCCTCACGGTCATAGAGTATAGGCGCTTGTGTACCTTGTAAAAAGAAACGTTTTTTTTCCTGGGGAATTGACAGGAGACCTAATTTGAATGCAGATGATCGGCAGAACTCCCGGATTATAGAGTGCGCCGGTTTTCAGAATCGATTTCCGATTCCGGATTCGTTGAAGTAAGCTCCGATTCTTGTTTACGAACTTAAATTCCTGAGCGTTCTGGTCCATTTTGGACCATCTGACTCGAATTCTGTGGTTAAAAATAACGCTATGTGTTGTATACGGGGTTTTTGAGAAGCGCGTGTTATACACGGGAAAATGGTCTTGTTCAGTGTTTGATTAAGTTAGAGTGGATTACAATGATTGAGAATTGCAAATTTTGATAAGAAAGGGTAGGCGGTTCTTAAGTAGGGGCCATATAATCCATGTTAGTCCATGTTTTTACAGTTGTCAAATGAACTTGTCAGTAGAAGTGGTAAGCATGTATTTGATAGGCCTAAGTGCTCGCTTCATAGACGGATATTTCAAACAAATTGCTTAGCCATTCATTGGTGGTCCGGGTGTTTCTCGGATTCCCCGGCAGATAAGACTAAAGCAGTCCTGAAACGGCTAGTCTCGTATATGTTTAGTAGATAATTTTAAGTCGGATGAGCCATCTCGAAGAGATTATCATTTCGATTACAAGAGGACAAACCTCACAATCCGATACGTCCCATATTTTGCGGAAAGGGACCACGGGAAAAAATAATTTTTATCGTCGAAAGGTTTGGAGATGGCTTGTTCTCTCCATTTATTACTCGGAGGGGCAGTGAGTGAGTAGTGGTAGAGAGGAGGAGCTGTGCAAAAGTGTTTGTTTTATGGTGGAATCCAGGAAAACAATTGCAAAATCTAAAAGTTAAACACAGTGGAAAGTGGAAATAAATCAGTTCGAAATGTTTGGCCACTAAATTCTTCATCGCCCGCCGGTGATAAAGCATTTTTATTTACGGCCCCGTGCAATCGTCGAACACTGGTATTGCAGCAGCGTCTATCTTGCCGACCGTAATCGAACAGCTAATGCCTCATTAGGAAACGTGGATGTTCGAGGAACCTTGTCGAAGGCTCTCGACCGACCGTGCATCACTCTTGCCTCTCTCTATTCATCACTTCCTTATCGATGAATGCAGCTCAGGGGCCCTTATCTCACTCACGCACGAATAATGGGCCAACGCAAAATAACTCTTCCTCCTCCACCTCCCAATTTGAAAAGGACTGCTCTCTCTCTCTCTCTCTCTCTCTCTCTCTCTCTCTCTCTCTGATGAGAATCTTAATTCGAGAGTAAATAAAGAAAACAAAATTAAAATCGGAACACTTTTAACGGCGCTCCACCGCCCCGATTAAAATCCAAACACGCTCACTTCCATCTCCGTTTCGAGTGGCAAATAAATCAAAACGAAATTATTAATCATTAACAACCGCGTCCTCGACTTCTTTCTAATTCATTCCTGAAAGGCAAACATCTTTCTAATTTAAAAACATACCTGCCGTTTGCAATAAATCAAAAGAGCTCTTCCTCCTGATTCCCCCCCCCCCCCTCTTTCGTGTCCAAAAATGTACTGTCACATATGAGCGCTTATTATCTAAACTGATAGCGCCGCCTTTCTTCAGCGCTGTAAACTAATCATCAATAATAAGAAAACAAACACCCATAGTTTGGTTTCTCTGGCGCAGACTATACTCGCTTATGGTTACCATGTAAGCCATTCTTGTAAGACTCTGAGTAAAAAGTGCCCTAGCGCTGACGAAACAGTCCAGCAGGTCTTACACAAGCACACTAGTTACTCATAAAGTAACCAGTGGCCAACGTTCTTGGTGAGCGTCTCCTTGAGGTACATTCTATGTATCCTTGCATAGAGACGTGGATAGTTCATAATGTGGACATAGGAACGGCAGTAAAAATATTCTCGGGATTCCTTCGTGGGTACCAGTCTAAGATGGCTGTAGTCCTCTATCTGGCATCTAGTCTTCTGACAACATGTCCAGTCCATTGTCATTTGAGATTTGTTAATGTTATCTAGCGTCCGCTTCTGGGATTGGCTTCCGGAAACTGTTACAGTTTGGAATTGACTATACTTGAAGATCCATAACTTGGTGGTTAGGAAAGGAATTCCCATGGTAGATATCTTTTTGGATCTCAGGCAATCCGCATATGTCGATAGACAGACGTCCAACTTTTAGAAGTTCAGTGATTTTAGAGGAACTTAAGGGGCCATGATTACCATATAAGCCTAACTCTAAGATACAGGAATACCATCAAAGATCTGAGAAAAAAGAAAAGTGCCATAGTGCAGACGAAATCGTCCAGCAGCAGGTCATATTAGGCTATATACACAATCCCAGTGGACAAAATTAGATGTCACCATCTAGTAAGCACTCTATACTACAGGGTGTCGGAAAAGTCCCGCACCATAGGCGAAATGACAGTATTCCTTCAGAATGTCCTCCGTCGAATTCCAGACAGGTCTATAGGCTGAATTTCAGGTTGTTTAACACAATGATTGTTTATGGCATGGCATTCGTCCTCAGTCCTGGTGCACATTGCGAATCTTTGACACTATACAGCCATGACTTCAAATGCCCCCAGAATGAAAAGTCCATGATTGGATTCAAATCTGGCGATCGTGGAGCCCATTCAACAAGTCCTCTGTGGCCAGTTTAGGATAGATTTCATTCAGCTTGTGTCGTAGAAAACTACTAATAGAATTTCGCTCATGTTGCGGGACTTTTTGGGCACCATGTACTTCATTGGCTATCGCCTACTGGAGGAAGGCGGTGATATTTTGGAGATCTGTTTTGAACTGAAGTTTTTGGGATGCATTCTGCATTGAAAGTTCTATAGAACATTCAAAGGATTTATAATGAGCGTGTATAGATTTGGCCCAGAAAACCCACACTTGTATGCAAAACCATTGAGAAAATACCTAGGTACGAGGTCGGGATAGAGTAGGTACCAAATGAGAAGATTGCTTTGGAGGGTTGTTTCTTGGCAAAACACAGAAGCTGCAAATGGAAATAGGATCGCGTATTTGGGCTTCCTCTGCCGCCTTTCTATTGTTTCTCAATAGGCTGCTAATTCTCCATTATCTCCAGTTACTGCTCATTTTTAAAGGTGTACGCAGCACGCACTGGGAGGTGGTGTCGCAAGTGTTTCTTTGAGAAACAGCTTGACGATTATCGAGTGATTTGTAATGGCATTTGAAGGTAATTTGTTTCAGTTAATGCAGGGCTATAAAAAGAATGTGATCAGGTAAAGATAATGAAATCTCCTGGTGGAGTTGCTGAAGAAATCATCAGGGGCATCGGATGTCATTGGCTTCGCTTGTGTATGATTAATGATGGCTTATGCCGATCAATAGGAGCAGATTTGATAGATATTGCATGGGAATATTTTGACTGCACTGTCTCTCTTAGTCTGCTATTTAAAGGAGGAGGAGGAGTGATATTGATCGATATTACGCGTTGTCTTGTTGTGTTGCTACCCCCATTTTAAGGTGCCAGTTTTATAGATTGGTATTGGGGAAGAAAGATATTGCTTCTTTGAAATGGGTTTGTGTTTGGTTTGTTGTTCAGGTAGTGAGGCTGTAGTAACGGAGTTGGCTATGATGATGATGTTCGCTTTGAGGTGAGTGGGAGGTATGGTTGAGTGGAGCCGTCGATGACGTCCATTTGAAAAGGTTGTGGAGTTGGGCGGGTGGGTCTGTGTTGGTTGGAAGGTTCGGTGGCCGTGTCCGCGAGGGCTGGAGTAATTAGCGCGCGTTGTTGCATTGAAAGGAGGCAGAAAGTGAAAGCGCCGTCCAGCGGCCGAAGCGAGCATGTCAAGGCTCGACAACGAAAGGCTTTCAGAATTGGATGTTCTCCAAGTGAGCCAGCAGCACTTAACCTGCTGTGTAGAAAAGGCAACAGTTGAAAGACATAAGGCGGCTACAAGACCTCCAATCTTTTTTCCCCCTCTCGCTCTCTCTCTCTCTCTCTCTCTCCTTACCCCAAACTCCACACTCTTTTTTTCTCAATCCTTGATTTTGGAGGGGGCGGGGGGAAGTGGAGAGACCTTTTTATTCTCATTCAACTCTCTCTTTTCCTTTTCATGTTTGGGAGAATAGGTTTTGGGAGGAAATGTTATGGGTCGTTACAAAGGAATGACGGGATGGTGTTTTTGGGGGGGGGGGGGGCTCTAATTTGGGGTCTTAAGGAGCAATGAAAGGTCCATTGCTGAAGGCGGTCGTTAATTAGTAGTAGTATGATCTGTAGTAGTTTTTGGTTTGTTGTAAGTTTGGTTGGTTGCGTTTAGAATTTTGTTGATTGATGATGGGTATCGTGATCTGGTGCCAACACTAATGTCTATCAGGCCAGTTCACACCAAGGAAAATGTTCAAAAAGAAATAAGAGCAATTTATATTTTATTCATTTTTTTTTTTTTTTTTTGTAAGTAAGATATTAATCATTTGTTTTCATTGTAGTTATAGTTTATCCTGAGGAATTAGTTAATCTGTAAATAATAAACGTCAATAATTTTGTAATCTCAGATTTAATGGGAAAAAATAAAAATTAAAATATTGCGTAATATAAATGCTTTCGATTTTAGATGCCTGCTTAATTTAGAGCTTCTGAAACATGGCCGCCTCCACCTCGCCTATAAATCTTTTTCTTTAAGGAAAACTATAAAAAGTGAAGCTAGAACTGGAATTTATGATATTTTAAACTATTTAAAGGATATAGCAAGGATCTCGGTGTGTCGTATTCTAGCTGTTAATTAATCGAGTGTCAGGTTTGTTTCGGTTTCACTTCAGCTGCGATTTCACTAAGGGAATGCCAGGATTAAATAAACGCTCTGTTTTTTTGTCAGTTTCTGATTGGTTTAACGAGTTTTTTTCATTTACGCATGCGCCAGTTTGTGCCGAGCATTACAAGAAAGCAGTATAATAATTTTATATTTTGAACGTATATGATTTAATTTTTTGGGACTGAAAAAAAACAACACACTACTTAGCTGAGCACAAGAAAGTTCTTGAAATAGGGCAATGTTGTTAGGAAAAAAAATACATATTTTTGGCTTATATTTCAAAATCATTATAATTGGCTTTTTTTAATGAATTTAAAATTAATAATAAACCTGTCTTTTTAAGAAATTTTGTTTTCATTATACTGTATATCTCTTGAAGTGTTAAGTCTCTTAAACGGGGACTTAAGACAAAAAAATCGAAAATTAAAAAAAATATTTATTTTTGCTTACTTCTATTCTTTGTAATTTCTGAGGCTCTCAAAAATGTTATTTTCTACACCAATGTATCACGCAATATTCAATGAAAAACGGGAAGGAGTGTTTAGTAATAAATTAATATCTTAATGTTCTTTTTCAATGCAGAATCGGTAAATTAAAATACAAAAATATAGTCACCAATCTTGTATAGTCTTGTTGATAAATGTCTTTTTGATCAACCTTCTTCAAAATTTATTATACTGTGTTTATGAACATTATCATCATTCTTCTACCCTACAACAAGAGCTTTCTCATACTTTATAAGACTACATAGAATTTCACCAAGCTTAAAGACATTTATCAATAAGACAACATTTATCTTCAAGACTCTATACAAGATTAGTGACTATATTTTTGTATTTTAATTTACAGGATTCTACATTAAAAAAGGAGAACATAAGATATTAATTTAATTCACTGGAAAACATTGGTTATTCAGAAATTTATAGTTTTTTTTTTCCTTTTATTTGTCAAAACGGATTGGACGTTTTTTTTTGTTTTTTTTTTTAAATCTGTTTTTCAATTTTATTTTCATTTCTCAGTGCTAGATGTCACTTATTTTTCACAAATAGGCGCGAAGTTTCAAACAATAAAGATTAAAAACTTCCATAGCTTTTGCTTTTTGAATGCATTATTGATTAAATTTACAATAGAAAATAATGAGAAATAGTAAATTTCTCACAAAACATGTATTTGCGTGTGGTAAAAAAAAACTGCTACAGTATAGGTAAAATAAACATGTATTTAATATTTCCTATTCTAACATATACAGGGTAAAGTCTGTTATCCCCTTCCTATCTTGGATACATTTAAATTCTATCTCGAATTGTAACTCTAACTGTAAGAGATACAGAACAAAATTCCATTTGCACATTTGTTCAATAGCTAATTCCAAACAAAACAAAACAAAAAAAAAAAGGTTCACCAAAATCCGATGAGCGGATCTTCTACAATCCTAATTGTAAGCTCTGCAACATTAAAACCTTGATTCCTGTCAAGATTGTGGCAAGAGATGAGTGGCCATAAGAGGAAACAAGAGCAACAGAGTCCAAAGATCCTGTTTTCAAGTCTCGGAAGTAACCACCGGGTGTTTTTTTTTTCTTCTGAATACCATTTGCCAAGCATGCAAATTATATCATGCACCATCCTCATTCTGTTCTGGAAAGTTCCACAATTTACCATAAAGTTACCAATTTCCTGTGGAATTGATATAAAAAGGCATGTTGAAGCTGAGAAAAAAAATTAGACCAAAGGAAGATGGTACAGTACACTAACCAGGAAATGATCAACATGGTCCTCTGCTTTGGTGAGGCGAGGCAAAATTATCATGCAACAACCAGGCATCTATGTTGAAATGTCGTGCGGAAATATGCTATGGTGCAAGTGGACATCACATTGAACACTTATCTGTATTGATGGAAAGACTTACTTTTGCTTACTATATAGGAATTTGTATAACTACATTGATATCCAAGATAGGAAGGGGGTAAACAGACTTTTGATTCACCCTGTATATTTATTTATTTATTTTTGATTTTAAAGGATTATGTTTTCGTATAGATTTGTTAAAAAATTAGCATATTTATATAAAATTTATAGAAATTTTTAGGTTTATAATTCTTGTGGCCAAAAATCAGGTTTTGAATTTTTCATTAATTCTATCTATCTTTGGCGGCCACTTTCCACAGCTCTGTCGTCTGTGAGTTGGCCTGGTAGGATATAGAAGGCCCCATTCTTTTTAATAAGCGTTTGTCGTCTAGACGCTCGTTTTAGTTTTTAGTTCCCGATGGTGGAACTACAAAAAAAATATCGAACCGTGTATCATCAGGTGGTTTTGGTACAATCGATTCGACAAAGGTTTCACGACCTTTTTTTTGTTACGATTTGTTGCAAGATATATATATTTTTTAATCTTATCAAGAAGTTGAGGTGGCCACCATTTTGGAAACGTTATCCTTTAACACCCCCTGTTCCACGCTCTTGAGTGGCAGCTGAAAGAGTTGGGAGCTTTCTTTGTGCGCGACAATGACAAATGCACCACGGTCGAAGGACTTGTTTCTTCTCTCGCCGCCACAAAATGAAATTGGACTTTTGTAGAAATTGTTCTCTTGTGTTGTGTCTGTCTGTGGGTGGGTGTGTGGGTGTGATCGATTTGGTCGGACGGACGCGGGAAAACGGGCGCTGGTCCGCTTTAATCACCTGGCGTTGTGGTTTTAGTTTCAATCTTCGTCGTCTTTTCTCTTTTACCTCGCTTTCACCACCTCTATTTTTCCAGCTTTCTCTCTATTATCGCATTATTTTCAAACACCGTCGAGCTAAGTGATGGGTTAATTACAGGGAATCGAATCTTATTTGCACTATTTGTCTTGATCCACTATCTATGAAGAAAAAACCAAGCACGCATGCTCGAACTAGTGTCGGTCCGTATTTGAAAGGGAATTTGAACTATTCTAAGGCATCTGCTTGATTGTCCGGCCAATCGCTAACTCTTCTCGCCGGTTAGGGTTTTCTGATGTGACTATAATGATACCCCCTTAGAAATTTTCAAGGCTGCTAAGATATGGCTTGTAATATATCAAACGACTCGTATCGAGCTGTTATAGTAATTACCAAGATGGTCGAATTGGATTCAGTGGAACCTGTTCTAATGTTTTCAATATCAAGAATATTGGAAATGTTTCAAATGGTTTATAATGAGGACGAGTAGTTTAGGCTTTCAGTACTTGTTTATGTCATTCCCTAATGGTTTATTTTTTTAAATGAGCCGTATGATCCATAATATGAAAGTACCTGTTTATGAGGAAGAGATTCTCTAGAAGACTTTGTCGAGTCGTTCCGGCATGGTGTTCCTTGTGCAGCTGCCTATGTTGTTGTTGTTTTGTTGATCGCTCTTGTTGTGGTGAAAAATGTGGCGGGTGTGAGTGGATTGTGTGAGTGTGAAAAGACTGGGGGGTGGTTTTGGTCGCGTGATCTGTACAGTCTATTGTATCGACGCAAATGATGTCAAGACGGGCAACTGGCGCGATGTTCATAATGATAAGCCTTCTTCGTTGTGTGTGATAAACAATCTCGGCAGGAACCTATTGTCGTTGGGCCATGGGGAAAATTCACGGACATGAAAAGAGCTTTAACCCGTTGAACACTGGCGAATGGCGGAGGCGGACACTCGGGCGCGATTCGAGGGGGTATGGCGAGGCTCTCTCTGCACTCTTAAGCGCCTCGGCTATCGTCAATTATCAACGTAAGCGTTTCCTCCCGATGTTATTGTATTAGGTCCATTGCCATTGCTGCATTCCTTTGCCTCCATAAATGCGCAGTGGCGGTGCTCCCTCCACACCCATTTGCGCGCCTTACGGGGATCTTGCTCTTTTTCTTCCTCCTCTTCTTCTTCTTCATCTTGAAGATGATGTTGTAAAAGAAGAAGAAGATGGTGAAGAAGAGAATCTCTGCTGCCTTCTTGTTCTCCCGTCTTGATAAGCCGCTCAATTTCGGTCATAAAATACGGGGGCAAAAGGAAGGCTGGGTTCTTGAATGGGGGGTATGTTGGAAAGAAAGAAGAAAAAAAAAAGCGAAAAAATTAGTGCTGGAGAAATGAAAAGAAGTAGCGCCGAGGTTGTAACAGAGAGGGCTCGCCTTTTAACTTTTGTTGCTGCAAAGGCCTTGGAAGTTGGGCTAATGAAGCTGATGGGCATCGTTGGAGGAACCTCCTTCCTTCTTTTGCCTGCCAACTGGTTAAACTCTTTTATGTGGTCCCTCATGATTTGTGTCAATTTTAATTACGGATCTAAGGCGGCGCTATCGATTTGACCGCCATAATTGGGATTAGCTAGCGGAAAAGAACGGAGGAGCGTTCATGGGAAAATGGCAAGAACGGGTTGAAGTGCAGAAATTAGTAAGACGAGAACGCGTACAAAAAAAAAATTATAATTTTTTTTTGTGTGTTCTATGGACGCGACGAGATTCGTGAATTTTAAAGAGGAAAACGAACATGCTCGGTAAATTGTTGTACTACATCCGACATGAGGAGTGTTTAAGTTGGGGTTATGAGGGAATTTGTTTCTGTGTTGTCCTGGAGTGCGATTTTTTGTTGTTTTGAGTGGAAAATTTTTTTCGTTGTTTTCAGATTTTCTACGCTGGACTTAATATTTTGGGTCGCTTAAAAAACGCATAGGACAGCCTTTTGAACCTGGGACTAGGAAAGCTTCTAGAAGAAATGTAGAACGCGATATTGCTACTTTGTGATGTTACTTGTATACGATTTGTGAAATTAGAAAGTCTACGCCGAGTTAGTTTTAAGCATTCCTCGTAGGTAAAATGAGGTAAAGAAAATTTTTGCGCAAAAATTTGAAAGAAAAATTTTGTTTCGAGATATGCCCTGAGCTTAAGATTTATTTTTGGCAGTTTCGTCCTTTAGTTTTTTGGGCCGGGGCGCTTCTTTTGCTTCGCCCCGAAGGTGTCTCGTCCTCGAAACGGCGGCGCGCGCAGAAGTCACCTGAGACAGATACCGTAGATTATGCAAATTAACGTTATTGAAATGCGAGCGAGTAAGGCGAATTCTTAATGAAACATAGAAAAAAAGTTCGCTCTCTCATAGCGGTCTATTGAGGATATTTTTTTTATTTTTTTGCTTGTTGTTGCTATGTATCAATTGTTTGATAGCGTGTTCAGTAATGGAATTTTAGTATCTTTTTGCGAGACAAATGATTTTTGAAAAGTGATTTATATGCACGAGAAGGTTATGAAGGATGCTTAATAATAATGGAAGTGAGTAATTCTTGTCGTAGCAGGATAACGTGTAATTTATTGCCGTCGCACTGATCTTTTAATGAAAGGTAATGGAGGTGATTTATAAGGTAGGGTGTCTGTATTTCTGGTTTAATTCGTTGTCAGATGAGTTTTCGTACACAGAATAGATGAAAATATGGTCTTTTTGTAGAGGGTATCTCGTTTATTCTAATAGTTCCGATGAAGTTAATATCGTTTTAGTTTTCTGTATATTGCTGCAGAAATCTAAAATCTGGAATTTTGAAATTTTTAGTCTGGCATCCGTGTTTTAAGCGCAGTTTGGTGGTTTCAGCGCACTTAGCCTAAGAATTTTAAAAATGCCCTGAAACTGTGCATATTTATAAAAAGAAGACTAAACTGAAGCATTCATCACAAGCTTGGGTCGTCGACTGCTGCCTGGGGACTTCGAGGACCCACTGGATCACTCACCATTTGCTCAGTTGTAGCAGTGCGCTGGCGAAAACGATACAGCGCTGAGCGAAAGGATGCTTCCTCTGTCGCCTTTCCTCTCTTTCTCAATAACCTGCTAACTCTCCATTATCTCCAGTTACTGCTCATTTTTAAAAAATTTTCAAAAAAATGTTAAGTTCTAATGACTACCATTTCTAAAGAAATCCCGAACGAGAGGAATTCTCTTACAAGCCTACCTCATTTATTATCAAATGATTGTACGTCATAAATTATTTCAAAAAAGGCGCGATTTGTTGTGATATATGACGTCATTCTTTAGTTCGTATCATTTAGTTCATGGTCTATAGAAGTAAACTAGAAGCGAACCCACCCGTTTGTATAATCGGGAAATAACCCATTGTTAAATTTTTTCTTTGTTGTGACAACGTCCACCGTCGCTGGTTTTATATAAATGATGGTCTTTGAGCGCCACTGAAAAATGAAGTTGAAGTTTCTTGGTTTCAATAGGGCGGGAACTTCATTGTAAAGTGGCGCTGCATGCATAATCGGCCCAATTGCGCATGCAGCACCGCTCTATCGGGAACAAAAAACTTTAGTTTCGGTTTCAATGGATCCGGAATTGAGTGGGCTAGAATTTGATAACATTATACTGCCGAACTTAGTGTGAATGCATTATATAGTTCACTCTTAACATTGAGCTTCAGCTATATAAATAAAATAACTGTACAAACTAGGAAATTCAGATCCACATAGCGTGATTTTTATTCCCTAGATTCTCTGAACAATGGAAAATGGCGCAAGCTCGATGACCATTTACTTCTACAGACCATGGTTCGTATTTAGCTACTGTAAAGTGCTGTATGGGCCGGCCTATTACAGTGGCGAAGAGTTGAGAATTATGTATGGATGATTCCAGAAGCAGGTGTTAACATCTTTGAGTTTAAGCTTTATTAAAGCTCAAGTTGTCTCTTCGAGTACTGTTTGTTTTTAGCTTAATAAATTCTCTGTAGAATGTACAATGGCGGCTGTACTTTGAAATGACGTGGAACATAAACATGTGTGTTTGTTTGGGATTGTTTTCAATAGTGTAAATGGCGTTTCATCCATGCGAGTTTTTGGACGTTTGATCGCATTGTAACTTAACAACGAAAAAGACAGGCCCCGCCACTGAAAAGTAGGTTAGGTTAGGTGATTTTTTATTGATGGAGCCTGTTTTTTTTCATAAGCTACGGTTATTAGTTACGTTGTCTCAAAAATCGCTTTATGTTCGCGGTTTTTATGTTAGTTGGTGTATATGCACGAGGATGGCGTAAAACTTGGAGCTTTTCAGGCCTTACAGCGGTTTCTCGCAAGTTAAAACGAGATGGTGACTAAGAAAGTAAATAGTTTTAGGTGTAAAAATAAAAAAAAGATGGCGAAGCAACAAGGAGAAGAAGTGGTAATAAAATTTTTCTTTCTCCGTCGAAATGGTTATTTTTTTTTATTTTTTTATTTTGGATCCAAAGAAACGTTTTCTTTTCTCTCTACCCCCCCGTTCTTGGGTACCCACCCATCCAGCGTTTCTTTGCTCGATGCCTGCCATCACCACAGGTTGGCAGAGAAATAGCGGTGGTGGGTAAGAGTTGCGCAAGGCCCCTCCGGAAACAAGTTTATTCGCCGGGGTTAAAATTGATGGCACCCTCTGCCGCCGCCCGATCGAACTAATGGACCCGAAGCGAAAGGAAGAATCGCAACGGCCAATCGGCGCGATTTGTTGACAAAACTTGATTACAAACTGGCAAGGTTTCATTTTGAAAAGTTTTAGCAATCAACAGCACTTGCCAATACAGCAATCAATACTCGCTCTCTCGCTCCTTCCTTCTCATCCGTTTACTTTTTGTTGCTTTCTTTTTTCTGTGGAAAAAGTTTTTGAGAATGAGTGCCAAAAAAAACTTGAGGTATCGTGATATGTAAGAGAAAGAAACATGGAGTGAGTGAGTGAATTTTTTTTTTTTTTTTTTTTGCTTTATTATTATTTTTTGGAAAAATAAAAAACTTTTTAATTTCTGTCTTTTTTTTTTCTTCTTCTGCTGGGTTTCTTCTTCCCAGGTCATTTTCTTTTCTTGACTTTGCTTCATATCGTCCTACCCACCTACTCCTTTTTTCTTCTTATTTTATTTTCAAATAAAATATTGACTTTTTCTTTGAGCCACCCATCCTTGGGGGTTTTATCCACCTACCTTGTACGGAAAAGCCTCCAGAACGAAATCTCTCCCTGGAGTTTTGGAAAGTTATCATGGAAAAGTGCTTCCTGCAAGTTTTTTTGCGTTCTTTTCTAAAATGATTTGTATCTGTGTGTGTGGATGAGAAGGAAGGCTCCGGGCCCATTGCGACACCTATCAATGAAAAGAGTTAATTTTTTTAGTAATGGATATGAGTGTCATCCTATCCAGAAGGTTTGGTGAGTGCTTAAAGGATAATTCACCGTAGGCTCGCGATTCTTGCTTGCCTCGGACAAAGACTTGTTGAATGTGATAAGAGTTGGTGCTTTTTTGAATTGGGAGCTCGCCTCCTACTTTGTCGTTAGAAGGAAAAGTAGCTAAATAGCCTGAATTCGATTGCTGAGTTTAAAACCGGGTTTCCCAAAGTGAGCTATTATGCGCGCACACATTCCAGAAGTTGGTGTCTTGGGTAGAACGAGCGATTTATCAGATCTGAAACAGATGGATGGCCTCTTTTGGTTTTGTATAAGACAAGGAGTGGTATGGTAACACAGGACAAATTTATTCTTAGGTGAAAGTACCCAATCCTGAATGAATTGAACGTGCTGAACACGAATGTGATACTGGCTCTCATTGCTGAGATATTGACGCATACCTGCCAACTTATAGACGGTGAAATTCGTACATTTATCCAAAATATACCAGAGCCAATTTCCATGTTCATATACAACGGAAAGGGGTCATGTGACAACTCGAGCTGGGGTGCAATTTCCTCGCTAATCCGATAAGAAATCCGTTTTCAATTATCTCTATCCATTTTCGAGCTATCGCTTAGATATAATTAACATACCTTTCTAATTGTGAGATTTTTCCGGAATCCAGAAACCGGTGTACTCTTTATTCCATTTTTTATTGACAAGGGAAGTACACGAACATGCACCTCACAGATTCACACCCAACAGAAATGTGTTTCTCATCTAAAGCTAGTATTGATGCTTGCAAAATAAGAAAATGCTAAATTTTGTTTTTTCAAAATAAACCGAGAAAACGAAAACATGTGAGCACATACAATGACGTCCTAGAAAGAAGGCCTGTGCACGAAAACGTCGTCATTTTAAAAAGTCATGGTTACCGTATTTCTACCAATAATAAGCCCTAAAATCTGACTTTTTGTGATGATGCAACAATGTATGCCGATTCCGCTCAAAGGCTTTCTTTCTAGGAGGTGTTGGCTATATGCGCCAACACCTACTTGAAAGAAAGCCTCACAACTGAAAAGTCATGCATTGTTACATCATCATAAGTCGACCAAATTTAGGGCTTATTATTGGTAGAAATACGATCAACAATGGTCGAATTATGATGATGTAACAATATATGACGTTTCAGTTGTGAGGCTTTCTTTCTAGGAGGTGTTGATACGAGGTCAACGAGAGACAGGCCAGAAAGTCACATGATCATCGGGGTCCGGCCAACAATTCATCATTCATTGTCTGCATCTTGGATTTTAACAATGAGTATTTTTTCGTTTGTTGAAACAGTGAAGGATGGATTGTTACCCGGACCCCGATGATCATGTGATTTTTCAGTGCCCTGACCCAACACCACCTCTACTCAAAGCCTGAGCGCGAAAATTTCATACATTGTTACATCATCATACCTAGTCATAATTTAGGGGTTATTATTGGTAGAAATGCGATTAAAGATGACTACCTATGACGTTTTAACAATGTATGACGTTTCCGCGCTCAGGCTTTCTCTTTAGGTGGTGTTGCCTGGCCTGTCTCTCGCTGGCCTCGTGTTGATATAGCCATACAAAGATTCCATTGTTAAAGTCGTGTGTATGTGTATTGTTGCGTTCTCAACTTTTTTCTTCCACTAGTCAACAATACGCAGGAATCTACTTCACGTGAAAGCAACGCTGTCACTTCCAAGGTATGCTTGCGCGCAAAAAAGTACGTCGTACAAGTACGTCCCTTGTGAGTAGAATACACTACAGCGCATGACAATATAACGATGCAAAATTATGAAAAGTTAAACATCATGAAGGAAGGATGTCATTCTATCTACTGCGCGTACCCTCTATCGCAAACGCCACATCAGGAACGTTTTTGACACTAAATTCCAGCAGGACAATGCCGACGGGTAACACTGCAGATACACGTTGTCGCCTATTCAACATATATGGGATAATGAGACTCGGCGACTAGCTCGTCAGGGTCCTCCAGTTCCAATGAACTGAGGATTCGAGTACGAGCATAGTTACACAGGAAAACATTTGATTCCATGTATGAATCGTGCTCGTGGAGGTTTCACAAGATTCTCACTTTTTACATGGAATACTGTTCTACTGGTCTGAAACTGTAATGGCTTAAATAGGTTATTATTAGACTTCTGTCACCTATCCTGCATTGACGTTTCCAGGTGTCTTGGTTTTGTCAGCCATTTTAAAAGTCCGTACATCAAAAATCGTACATAGCCCTGAAAGGCACTATTGCTAGATTTGGTTAATTCTGCATCTTTGGGGGCCAGATACTTCCATACATGTTGGGTATTTCTGTTCTCAGTTTGGATGAGACCTTCCAGCAAGACAGTGCGGCATATGTTCGTCCGAAACTTTCCAGGAATGATTGGAAGAGCATGGCCAAATACTCTCATCAGGCACCCTTCAGTATATTTTATATACAATTTTTGGACTATGTATTGCAGTAGTCTGTAGATACCAGTGGACACCGTCCAATCTCTTATTGACTCTCTTCCACGCCGTTGATAAACATTGCTAATGACTGCGGCTTAAAAAGCGTCTTTTATAGAGTTACAGGATTGTTTCGCATCCGTTTGTTTCGACACTGCTGAAGTTTTAATTACTTTTTTTTTATTCTTTTTAATTAAGGAATTTGAGCCGACGGCGGTCTTCTCTTTCCTGTTTGGTGTGCTTGCGCCGAATAAATCACGACGAAAGGCTTGGCATGACGGAGCGATGAGTTATTGTTTCTTGTGATAATTTTGATTCGGGATTTCGGCTTGGTTGGGGCTGTTTATTTTACGGGGCTGAGAAAATGGTGCGGTTTCTGGGTCGTAAAGTATTGCTCCTCCTGTCGTCGTCTTGTGCCTGAATGCATCGGCTCCCGTTATCTCGCTGCATTCATTTTAAAACCCCCCGCATCTCTCTCTCTGGTCGGTTTCTCTTTTCCTCGGATTCCCAGCTAATTAAAACTGGTTATTAATAATGATGCTGCTTTTCACTCGGGGACTGGGTGGGTGGGCTAATAATTATGGGCCTGACATCTGTTGATCTTGTCGTTTGTGTGTGTCGTGCGCTAGTTGCGTAGTCGGTCACCGCTTTTGTGGAATGGAGCTTACCTGAGGGTTATTAAGTTGGTGTGGCCTGCGTTTGTGTTTTCGAGAGTGCGGTGCTCTCTTTTGTTTTTTGTTATTAATGAATCGTGGGTTGATTTTTGGGTATGTACTGAGTATTGATATGTCTATAGCCTGGTCCCGTTAAGAATGAAATAAAATGGAAATGCGAATGCGTTAGTTTTACCGTTTCATTGTGTCGTTCCAATTCACCATATGAAAAGAATCTTTCTCTTGGGATATTTCTTTTGTAAATCACTCCTTGAATGGCCTTAACAACATTCTGAAAATACAAAACATTTCCATTTAGTCGATAGTAGCATTTCCATCATTTTTATCCACAATTTCGAAAAATTGCTAAACACCATATATCTTTCTCGATAAGATCTCATGTTTTTCCAGTATTGTGTGGAGAAGTTACCTAAACAGTAAGTTGATTATAGTAATTCGACTCGCTACACACACATCCCCCCCCCCCCGGGGGGCCCCCCGGGGCCCCACACGGAGGGGGGGGGGTGCTATTACATACCTGCCAATTTATGTGACCGTGATATTATTACATTTAGTACAAATGAGCTAATTTATATACGTATACACCAGTACCCTCTTAATACGACCCTGAAGGGACTGTACGAAAATAACGTTTTATACGGGAAAACGTCTTAAGTGGGAAGGTCTCTAAAGTATGCAAAAGGCATATTCTATCATGGTTTTTATTATTCTGTGCTCAAGTCGTTGTTATACAGGGTGATTCGAAAGTCTCCGAACACCAAATTTAAAGCGTATTTGCTGCAAAACCATAGAAGATCTCCGAGTATTGCTGCTTGTCATAGTTGTGCGTGATCTTAGGAATGCGCTGCACAACGTGAGAGCACCACGTGACACGAAATTTGCGCGGGCGAGCAGTGACGTTATGTCAATCATGGTTCTCACGCAAGACCAGAGTCCAACTTCATGCAGTCAAATTCTTGCGCTTAAAATCTTAAAACATTAGCAGTAAGCAATGCGTTTTTAACGAATCCAAAGAACGAAGCTCTTGCAGACACTACTTGAATTCTGTACTGCCGTTGCTTTAGACGGTCGTTTAGTAGCCATCTGGCTGGCTGAATACGAGGCCCCTAACTTTTCCGAGAGCGCTGCAGGGAAGGTTGAACCTTCTCCAGAAACGTGGTCGTCACCTATCTCGTGAAGCCGGTATACAGGATCATACACAGTTGTTTTCCCTGATACAGTATAGGAGCATCAGGAAACTTCCTTCGAAAGCGCTGATTTTTCCGCAAAATCATCGTCTAAGACTGTGACTGTTCTTGCGTGAGAACTATTACCGACTCCACGTCATTGTTCGCCCGCGCAACCGTCATATCACATGGTGCTCTCATGTTCGCAGCGCATTCCTAAGATCACGCACAACTACCACAAGTAACAAAACCCGTTTATCTTCTATGGTTCAGCAGATAATACGCATTAAACTTGGAGTTCCGGGACTTTCGAACCACCCTGTATGTATACAAATTGTAATTATACTGTATTCACGTACCTTGTCGTTATAAACTGAATATATAGCAATCTACTCGGAATAAGCTTCTCGTGAGAGCGTTTTTACGTTTACCTTTGTTTTTTTTGTTCTAAAGTTAAACATGGAGATTGCGCAGATTCAGGTACACATACCTGCCAACTTAAACAAATTTTGATGTACGATTGTACGAACAAATTTATAAAAGTACGAATTTTGAAAAAAAGCGAAATTTTGAGTGATTACAGTTTGATTTCAGTACAACAGTATTCTATGTAAAACATGGGTATGTTGTGAAACCTTGACGAGCATGAATCAAAGAGATTTCGGGTGTTTTCCTGTATATGTTTCAATACGCTATACCGTGCAGGCCAAGGAAGAAAAGGATCTGGCGTTCTACCCCTTACTGCGGGTAGGCATTGCCCTGAGGAATGATACGACTTATGATCCTTCCAGCGTGGATAATTTTCCTAACCTAACCAGCTTGAGCATGCGCGTTTCGTTTTGAGTTCATAGGTAGCGGAACTGGACTATAGTGGCCTATTTCTCTAAGGCCAATTATTAAACAAGTAATTGCTCAAGTCGTTAGTAGGACTATTGCTAAAGGATACCGTGCGGCTATGCGGCTTTTTGGTTTAGGTGGGTATTGCGTATTTGTTTAGTGCGGTTTTTGTGGAACTCGTTCAGCTGTTCGAAACGAGACGGTGTTTATTACCTGTTGAATTTTATGTGTACATTTCATTAATCTCAACAATCTTGGCCGCGCTTGTCTTTTGCCGCCTTTTTTCAGGCGTGAAGCGCGGGAAGGAATGAGGCGCGCTTTTGAATATACGCTTGTACATTCATAAGCCAATGAGGTCGTTGTTTAAATTTTAGATGATGATGGTAATGATTATGATGGATGGGTCCTTGAGATTTAATAAAGATATTTTGTCGGGAAAAAATTATAAAAAAAGCTTTATAGGTGAGAACAGGGTATTTTTGAGCTGTGTGTGTGTGTTTTTTTTTTCTGCCTTGTTGTATGTAGTATTGAGGCAAGATTTCTGGGTGTAATGGGTTTGGTGAATGAAGATTGGGTGGAGGGTATGTGAGAAGCGGAGAAGGAGCGCTCGCCAGTTTTGCAGAGGTGAGAAAGAGGCGAGATTTCTCTTTCGATAGATGCCTCGTAATTTGTTATCGCCCTTTTCGTAGTCGATTGCGGCACCGGCGCCACCAAGTGCGAGAATAATAAATGACGATGGGATGGGAAAACACGAATGCCTGCCTGCCTCTATCCAGATTATGAGCGTGGGGGCGCTCTTTTGCCAAATTCCACTTTGGAAAGTAGAAGAAGGCATGCAGATTGATGTCTTAATTCGAAAGTTGGACGCCAGCGAAAAGAGGAATGCCGATGAAGGAGTGTGTGTGAGTTTTGAGGGGGGGGGTATGTGCATGTGTGTGTGTATGGGAGAATGAATTTGCGATCCATTCCAAAGACGAGGCCTGCGGTGACATTGTCGATGATCTAAACAATATTTATTTGCTCAAGTGTCGCCCAAAACTCGCTATCGGGATTTTCTTTTCCCATACCCCCCACCACCATTACCACCACCTTCTTCTTCTTGTTTCTCACTCGAGCTGCACATTTTTCACAACCATTTTCTCTTTCTGTTTGTTGCTTTCATTTTATTTTATTTTGAGCCATTGATTTCACTGATTTATGATGGATGTTGGCAATTGAATATTCTAGGAAAAAATGTCAAGGGGAGGTTCCGCGAAGGGAGTGTTCTCTTGTCTCGGTTTCTTTACTCTTATCCACCATCTTTTTATTTTTTTTTTTGATCAAGGCGATGATGACGATGAAGATGCATCGGTTGCGGAAAAGTTTTTTTCTTCTTTTTTATTTTTTTACTCTACCCCTCCTTCACGACCCCTCCTCTATATTTCTTTATTCCGAACTTGTTTTTTATTCATTACCTTTTCTCGCGCGTTGCCGATTATATTTTTTTCTTTTTTCTTTTTAATTTTCTTTTGATTTATAGTGAATGATGATGAAGGCAAATGTTTTGCTCAATCGACGGCGAACGCGTTTTTCCCGCGCTTTTTTTAGTTTTTAAAAAGCCTCTTTCCCCTCCCACCCCTCTCTCTCTCTTTCTCTCTCTCTCTCTCTCTCTCTCTCTCTCTCTCTCTCTCAGACGAGGAATATGTAAATGATCTTCTTGAAGATCGCAATTAATAATAAGCCTCGTTTTGTTTAGTTTTTGTAGTTTGTTTTTGAACGTTTTGGAGGAGACAGGCCTAACGCGTTTCTGGAAGCACTTTTTTGGTGGTGTTTGTTGTGCGGATTTTACCTTGTAAAGGTGGCTGACGTTATTTACTTTCCGAAGAATGGTGTATGTGATTACACTTCCAACAAGATGGTGCACATACATCCATGGCTGAAATTTGGTCCTTTTTTTCTAAGCAATTGTTTCATTTTAAAGGACTTTGGCCACTGTGGTTGTCAGATCATGAACTTACAGAAGCCTTGTAAGCAGACATCACCGCAGATTCGGATACAGTACTTTGCTGCTTGGACGCGGATGGTGGCCACTTCCAGCGCTTGTTATGCTGTTATCGCGTTTCACACAAAGTCCTGTTGAAAATTTCGTGGTTATTGGTAAAGTTACTTACGGAAAACTCCGGGGTTCGGCTTGGAGTGGGATACCCTGTAGTCGGCGAAATCGTTAGGAATCCGCACCCAAAACTGTTTTTCTGGGCATGGATTCCATACAGTGCTTGAAACATTACATAATACTGGTCCATGTCACCTGTATTGTATGATAGTCCAAAATGACACATTAGATGTGTTATTGGATATGTTATTGTCGGATTTGGTTTTCAAACCAAATTTGGCATTTGGAAACTAGAATCGTCAGTCACTTTTAAGCTGATTGATTAGGGCTGAAAGGCTTCTGAAGTAAGTATTTTTCGGATATTGTCATATAATGTATGTACGATCTGAAAATAGTTTTAAAGTTGGTCCGCTAATTAGCTTGCAATGGGAAAGAGGTGAGAGAGGAGCATACTACTGTGTATGAAGATAGGTGAAAGATACTTGTCAAATGTGTTAACTATTTAACAATAATTTGAATGTTAATTTATTTATTTTCTCTCTTTTTTTTTCTCTTACTTTTTGTGTAGCCGGGCAACGATCCCTACTGCTTCGTCGAGTTTACCGATCATCAGGCGGCTGCAGCGGCGCTGGCGGCAATGAACAAGCGACAGTGCCTCGGAAAGGTCGGTGTTTTCTCTCATATTTTTCTTTATTATCTCTTAGCCTATCTCCGATCATCCTTAAGGATAGCTGGGGAAATGGATTATTAGATTTGATTTTTATTAATTATAATTGTAGAGTCGTCCCTCCATAAGTCGGCAACCTCGGTTCCAGGGACTTCCCGACTTGCGGATGGACGATTGTATACACTGATTGGCCAAATTATTATGACCACCCCCTTATACAGTGTTGGGCCACCTTTCGCTTTTATTACTGCTTGCATTCTTCGGGGCAAGGATTCTATGAGATGTTGGTAGGTTGTAGGAGGAATTTGAGACCAACTCTGAAGAACTGCAACTTCCAATTCCTGCAGATTTGATGGTGCTGGATCCCGCTGCCTGATGGCCCGTTCGATCTCATCCCACAAATTCTCAATGGGATTGAGATCTGGCGATTGTTCAGGCTAACGAAGCAAGGTAACTCTCCGGCATGTTCTTCGAACTATCTGAGGAGCTTTGTCCTGCTGGAAGTATCCATCCCCGTCAGAGTACACCATTAACATAACGGGATGTACTTGATCTGCGACAATACTTAAATAATCTTGGGCACGTACACGTCCGTGCAAAGGAATCACAGGACCCAAACAATGCCAAGAAAACATCCCCCAAACCATAATTCTGCCGCCACCAGCTTGAAGCGTTGTGGCGATGCAGATGGGGTCCATGCTTTCGTGTTGTTTTCTCCATATTCTAACCCTGCCATCTGCATGATGCATTTGAAGTCGTGACTCATCGGACCACATGACCCTTTTCGAGTCTTGGACAGTCCAATCCTTGTGCTCCTTGGCGAACTGGAGACGTCTGCTCTTGTTCAAGGCTGACAGCAGAGGCTTTCGAACTGGTCGTCGGCTTCCATAACCTAAACGGTGTAATGAGCGGCGAACAGTTCGTTCAGAGGCGGTCACAGTTTGTCCTTGATTAAGATTTGCCGCTATTTGACGCACTGTTGATCTTCTGTCGCCCTGGACAACTCTGGCCAATCTCCTTTCAGCTCGAGCATTGAGGAGCCTGTGACGACCACACGCTTGACGTTGAGAGCCGTTTTTTTTGCTTGGTAGTCCACTCTCTGTAAACATTAATAACTGCTGCTCTTGAACACTTCACAAGTTCAGCTGTTTTGCTGATATTGGTTTCGACACTGCGCGCGCCGACGATCATCCTGCGTTCAAACTCAGTTAAATCACGTTTTTTGCCCATATCGTCGCAAAAAACACAGTGCAACTGATGGTTCACCTCACCTGCATTCCCTTTTTATAGCTATCTAGCCCTCTAGCGGCAGCGCTGTGACGCAATAGCTCATTTGCCTAAAACTGTCAGGTGGTCATAATAATTTGGCCACTCAGTGTATATCAGGTTGGCTAATAAGTTTTTAGACTTTCTCTAGAATTTGCTTAACTTTCGAATAGAACCGTCTAGGAACTTCCTATTTGGTATAGAAGGGGTTCGGCATAGATATGTTCCATTTATAATCTCCCAACAACAAACCGACAAACCATGGCCAATAACATGGAGCTCTCGCGAGAAGCGCTGCGTAGTATCATGCTGGCACAAGCGCATTAAGCAACACTAATGCGGTACTTGGCAAGAATACTGTCAACATGTCCACATGTTTTAACTAGTATATACGCTCTTTGCTTCCGGAGACTATGGACTACCATCATGATAACGTATCTTCAGACACCACTATCTTTCAGACACCAGCACATCGCTCAAAGGCGACCTCCCAGAAGATAATGGCAGCTGGTTCTGATTATCATCTGTTTACGGCGCTGCAACGTTCTGTTAGCAATAGACAGTTCCATAATGAGGATGAGATCAAAGAGTACCTCAAGACATTCTTTGAAGCACAGCCGCTGACTTTCTGGTGCAAAGGTATCAAAGGTTTGCCTGAAAGATGGCAAAAGGTGATAGCTCAAGAGTGTAATTACCTTTTAGATTAGGCGTGTTTGTTTGTAGTTATATCACAATAAATGTTGTGTTCAAAAAGTCTAAAAACTTATTAGCCAACCTGGTAGAACAGAGCTTCCGTGGGCATGTGGGCATGCACTCAGCCTCTATACTGAATAAATTCAGTACATAATAGGTGTTCCAAAAATTCAATAAAATGGCAAGATTGCACACGGTGTCTGAAAAGCCCCGCACCATAGGCTAAATTCTAATATTTCTATTGGATGGATGAAACCTTTCCTGGATACTTTAATGCTATGCCACGGACAATCTTTATGTTAGACAACCTGCAATTCCACCTACAGACCTGCCTGCAATTCCAGCATATTGATTTCGCTCATGGTGAGGGACTTTTCGGGTACCCTGTACATGAAATTGTGGTAACATTACCATATAGTTGTCATCACTTGTGAATGCATGCATTTCATTTGATTTCGGTAGAGGAAGTATGCTGAAGCGAAGCTAGTAGTGCACAAGTATGGTTACAAAGGACAGAAACATAGTTCATGTGTAGTAATACACTTTTTCCGCGATATTTTAGCGCTAACTGGTGGCAGATACGAGAACTAAACCATGACTCTACAACATTCTCCTTATCTGCAGGACATGACTTCTTTGCTGGATTGCAAAGACTTTGTGGATTCGATAGTACGAAATGCCCATTTATGACCCTGTTTTCACATGCTACTGGAAACTTCCAATAGGTTTTTCTACCATAAAGTTGCTTCTTTTGGAGAATTGACTCTCGTTAGTTCGTTACCTTCAGTAATCCTTGCGGTCTATGGAAAATATAAGTTTCTGGTTTGATGGGACAAGTATGCAATAACGAAAAACAAATGAAACGCCAAGGGTTTGCATCTGCACGAAATGGTTTACCATTCAAAACGATTGCCGACATGTTTTTCAGAGAAGGTGAAGCTTAGAGAGTGAGACAGACACAGAGGAAAGCAGGATCCTTTTAATTGGCGCCTTCTTGCACAGATTTTCAACCACAGATCGTAAAGAATACCACATTCAACACTTAACGGGCTAAATTAGCTGAAATCAGTGAATGGCAACAGCAGCAGAAGGTGGTGCTTCGGAAAACCTCTTGGACGACTATAAATTCGACACATTATCAGCCGGATTGCGTTTTGCTATTTATTCCTCACTCGTGCTTTCTTCTTTCTAAAGAAAGAAAGCACGAAAGGAAGGAGGATCCGTGAGGGAGGGGTAGGGAAGGATGGACATGGTATTTGCCGGCGCACAGTTTTCCACATCGAAGGAAACATAATGACCAGGAACGGGAGGTTGTTTAACGGCGGTCAATTTCAATTACAATTAGCGGGCTCATAAGCCAAGGCAACAGATGGGAGGAAAAAGCAGCGTATCGTCTAAATGCTTCCTTACCCCCTCCTGCCTACCTCCTCCACGGAGACCCAACATTTCCTTTTGACCAGGCTGTCTGTCTGGCTGCGATTATGAGGGCGGCGGATATCGCTCCGAAAGACACTTAACTGTCACATTACTGTTTCTGGGGGAGGGGGTACAGAGTCAGTATTGTGACGTCTACGAGATAACCTCGCCGGCAGCGCATACTGATTGCAGCAGCGCTCTCTGAGTTTATGCTGCTGAGGAAGATTACAGGCACAAACCTGTCGAGTGTGTAGGTGGATCGCGTCTGATATCTTATCATCCATCCTTTTTCTTACCCTCTCTTCGCTACCCCCCCCCCCCGCCACCTCCCGTTTCGTTTCTGTCAGCCAGCGCTTCTAACGTCTTTTCTCAGCTTCAAAACAGAAAAGGTGGCGGCAAAAGAAACGACGATGAGCAGCAGCATGAAAAAAAATGCTCCGAGAACATCAATATTGAACATATTGAAAAGGAGGTAGGGGGGTTCGCGAAGAGGGGGGTAGAAATTTTTTAATATTTAAAACGGCGTGTTTCGCCTTAAAATTTATGCGCGCCAGTTAAATATTGCGTTGCCAGAGTGGGATCCAAGAAGTTTTCCGAAAGGCGTAGCGCAAATAATGGAATAAACCGAAAGCAACAAGAGGAATAAAATTTAATTTGTAAAGAGAGAGAGAGAGAGAGAGAGAGAGAGAGAGAGAGAGAGACAAAGAGAATTCTCGAGCTGAGAGTAAGAGAGAGAAAAATCGCTTTTAATAATAATAATAATAATAATTTCACAAACTGTTTGCAGCAACGACAGAATTTAATCGGCCGTGTTCGGATGAGAGCCGCCCTTAGGCCGCCTCAAAGGGCCCTTTAATTAATATCTGGTTCACTCTCTGAATGATTGTGGTGACGGCGATGAGATGAAAATATCAAGCAAAAGGTTTCTGTTATAATTGGAGGAATTCTCTTCTGGTTATTGTTTATAAGAGCGTACCCCTTCCCCACCCTCTCTTCATCTAGCTTAATTTTTCCATACAATTAAATGAACGAAGCTTGTCGTTTGCGTTTTGGCAACCGTTTAACCAATCATAAAAGGGAATTTTCATTTCTTGAAAGCTGTACTATTTCGTTTCTCATTTAAAAGCGCTTTAGTTGTCTGGAGGAAAAGTTTATACAATGGTGACAGGAATGACGGCTTTGAATAGGCTAAAAACAAATTTCCCAAACCACCTTCAAAAGAACCGCATTCAAATGCTCATAGCTTCTGATTATGTCTTGGTGTCTATTGGCACGTTCACATTTGAAGAGTGTTTTAGAGTTTTGTGTTCTTAATTTGGTTTCTCTGTCTATGAAGTAAAAAATGAAGTGTGCATGCTGAAGCTGGTATCAAGCAATGCGCGTTGGAAGAGAGAGTGAGCCTATTCTAAAGTATAAATCATTAGATGATCACTGAGGGTTTTAATGGTACGCCTACCTCAGATGTTCGAATTAATGATGAAAAATAGGAAAGAAAATTCCGCAGCCCGGAATCGAACCAGGAACCTTTGGCTCGGACCGCCAACGCGCTAACCAATTGCGCCACTGCGGCCATGAAAGCGAACCGCTATTTGCATGACCTTAGGGCTTGGTTAGAGCAGCTACCTAGTTCGCCTAGCAGCTACCTTTATTCTTTAAGAATTTACGCCTTAGGAAAGATAGTCCTAGCCGGCGTACTATTTAGTTCCAAGCATTTAGTTCCACCTTATACGTGATCTAGTTTCAGCGAATTTCTTGTTTGAATTGATACTGAATTTAAAACTGCGGATGAGCTGAACACTCGATGCTGTTTGGAGTTAGATACCAGTTCCCTCGCTGTCCAAAACTAATCCAGTGTTTTTTAATCGATTCTGATTTGTGGAAATCTATGAAACGCGAAATTTCTATCTGACTGTCTATTTACACATCCAAACAGAGAACAAATTGAAGTCATACCGACATAAAACAGGTTAGCAAAATCTTACGATATGTAGAATCGTTCTAAGCAAAACAAGAATCGAAAGCGAATAGAATCTCAGCGACTAATTTCCCCGAGGTTCTCGCGGCAGGAAATGACACCTTGTTCCGCCGTGTTCTCTGGAGAAGGGACGGAAGATCCCACGCAAATTTTCAATTTTCCGAGGCAGCTTTCTTAATAAAATATTAGGAAAAATCGAAAATTTTGAATGATATACAGAGTGCATAAGGTATTTGAGGACAGATTCACGTCAAGAAAGAAAACAGATATAAGTTGAGATAATAACTTTATTATCGAAACATATCATGAGCATACACAAGAAACCTTCTTATTATATGGCTATTCAATGAATCCACCTTCAGCTTCTATAACTGCTTCAATGCGAGATCGAAACCGTCGACGTGCGCGAATCAAATGGTCATGGTTCATATTGGTCATTACTCGAACAATTCATCTTTGGTGTTATGGGGGTGTTCATTGATATGTCTCTCCACAACGCTCCTTACGTAGTAGTCCAACGGATTCAGGTCAGGGGATACGTGATCATGGAAGTTGTCGGCCATCCATTCTGTGTCATGCGAGACTTGTGTGCTCTTCGCATAACATACGAGTGATATCTGATGTTTTCATGGACAACATTTCTGATTGTTCCTTCCGACAATTGGAGATGTTTGGCAAGTGACCTCATGGATGTTCTGGGATTGTCACCGATGGCCTGCTGCACTTGCTGAATAAATTCAGGTGTTCTGATGATGTCAGAGCGTGAGGCATGCCTTTTACGCTTTGGTACTGGTGCAACATTGCCATCTTCGGTTTCCAACTCCTTCCGCACTTTGTGGACGAATGATCTTGCGACCTTTAGAAATCGTGATATCTCTAAATCGCTGTGCTCTGCCTTTATTGCCACGATTACTGCATGTCTCTTCATGATTTGTGTTGATGGTCCGTCATTTTGCTTTGCGGAAACGGAAAGGACATACAATTTACTATAGTGCAGCAGTAACCAAACGAAGGTGTGTCCTCAAATACCTTACGCGCCCTGTATATTCTATTAACCTGGATTCTAGTTATATTGCAAAAAAAAAATAAAGTCGATCTTTTCCGTGGAGTTTACCTTTAGCAGATAAAAGTATAAAAGTTATGTATGTAAAGTTGCATGAAAACTTAATTTAAAAAGACAGCAGATACTCAAGAAAATACAAGTAGTAGAATGCAATGACAATTTTGGACCAATGTTTCCACTCTCTCTCTCTCTCTCTCTCTCTCTCTCTTTTTGTATTTTTTTTTGTGTGTAAATTTTGTTTAAATTTTATAATTTTTGTTAAAATTTTGTTTAAATGATTTTAAATCACTATATTATATTAAAAAATAGAAATTCAAAATGTACTAAATATTTTCAAATATTTAAAGTCATTTTTATCAAGAATATTTATACAATTTTAAAAATTATGCATTGTTTTAAACTTGAATCAAAAATATAATGTAATTTATATATTTATTCTTAAAAATATAAATTTTTCATAAAGTTTGTGTGGATCAGATTAATATGATTTTTATTTTCTTAATTACAAATTAATTACAAAAACATGATTTACTAATGTTAAAGCTATTTAAAAATAAGTTATCTAATAAAAAATTTTTCAAGAGGCCTAAATTTACAATCCAAAAAATAAATATAGTTTTCAAATGATAATAATTTAATAACATTTAAAATTATTCACTTTATACAGTTTTAAACTCGTGTAATTTGAAAATCATAGATAAAGTTATATTTAATTATTTTTGCTTGAAAAAGCTATTCAATAGGCCTAAATCTTAATTTCTCAAAAAAAAAAAAAAAAAAAAATTGAAGGTAAAATATATTTTTTCAAGCACAAGATTTTAAAAAGATCCACAAAGCTGAAAAATAATTAAACTGTACGTATCGCTTAAGTTTAAAATTCGTTTTTCAGTATTATATATAGCTTTTTAAATTTACAGTAAGTATAACGTTTTCCACTAACCTAGAATCTAAAAAAATTTACTGCAAATTCAAAAATTTCATATATAGTTTTGAAGATTCAAATATCTATGGACACTTTAAATTAGTAACCCGCACGATTTAGGATTCAGTGTTGATGAAAATGATCGAAATAACGCTATCAGAATCAATCTGAACATGTTACAAAAATAGAACAAGTTACTTGATTGAATAGTAACATATTAATACTATTCAAGTAGTTATTGACAAATAAATATCCAAAGAGAAAGGCTTTTCATTTGTTACAGTGAATCGGAGCGAAACGGTGAAATTTTAAGGCATGCGCATTATGATTTTATTTCATTCTTACCGGGAGAGGGCACGGTATCGCAATAAAATCTATGCTGATTAGGAAGCAAACAGATCAGCTGCTCAAAACCAATATATGTTGAATCTCTCGCCTGCAAAACTTCTCCAAAATTGAATAACAAATCAAAGAGGTCACCGTTTCTTATTACGACAAGGTTAGAAAGGGATTAAGAAGAAAAACAGGTCATCATTGTTATTATTACTGTTTGACCGCGGCCTGTCGTAAATATTCCATGAAGCCCAGTTAGGATGCGAACAATTCGTGTCCATTTTAAAAGCGATTGCGTCCAGCAATTAACCGCCGTCTTCCTTTCGCCTTTTCCTCCAACAAGAACTCAAAGGAAGAAAAGGTCTCGGGAGAAGGGCACAGTCAGTGGAATTCGGCTTTGTCATGGCGACCAATCTATTATTACACCAAGAGCAAAAGACGACGGAAGAAATTGGGCGAGCGATTCCGACGACGACACGAGACCTACCCCCTTTTTCACGGCACCCATTGCCGTCTCCATTGCCTTTGCTCACTCTTCAACACAAACGATGATGACCTCAGATATGAACTGAGGAAGAAGAGTACCGACGGAAACAGGTACCGGCAAGATAATTGTCTTTGAACCGTTGTGTTCACTTGATGACGCTCGGTTGACTGCTTATTAACATTGCAAAAACAACAGATAGAGAAAGAAAGATAGTCACGCGTACACACAACAACAACACAACAGGCCAGACCAATAAACCGAAGACGAGGACAGATCTTCAAGAAGAAGCGGCGAAATTATTGTTATTATTATTCTAAATATACACGCGCGCATCTATATAAACACAGTGTGCGGGCTCTCCTAATGAAATAGCGTCGTATCTTTATGCAAGACCTTTTCAAACAAGACGAACAAAACGAGATATGAAAAAAGGTTCCTTTTAATTTCGCACAAAAGGTCGCAAAGGTCGCCACGCCATCAAGGCACTTGCATTAACCTCTTTGCTGCTGCCATTTTGGATTCCCGCTTATTTTTTTCCGAAAAGGACGCTTATCAGGACAGTTGATATTCGGATGCGACTTAGCCTTTGTTTTTATTTCGCAATTAATTTCCACTGATAAAAACTAACGAGCACTATCTCTTTAAGCGCATTAGTTCTTAGAAATAAATGAGACAGCGCTCAGCATGGCGTTAAGGCGAAGTAACTCGCTGGCTCCTCGACAACAGCAAGTGACGAACTTCCTGTAATATAGTGCCAACTTGTATAATTTTGATGGTAGGTTTAAGACTAGCCCAACAATATTCTATATGAGCATCTTGTATAGGGGTATCAAATCAAAGAAGCCCACTTAAGTCTGCCTTGCTGCGGAGTGGTTTCAAGGCCATGGTTCATTGTAATTGGAGAACTTTGATGAGGTTGTTGCCGATAGGCCAATTGTGACATTGCTCTTTTTGGAATACAGCATCAGGTATGAGCTGAAAGAAGAGCATGGCTTTTCTGATTTGGTGGTTGTTGTTGTTCTTGAAGGTATCTGCAATTCATAGCAGCAGAGATCAACACCCCAATAGCTTCTTGTATCATAACGCATGCTGTTTGACCATTTATGACGATGCTGGCCATGGAAGTGCTCATTACAGTAAAACCCGCATAAGTCGAATTGAAATTGTTTATATTTTTGCTGCTTCATTCAACCTCGTCTGGAAATATTTATATTTTTGCTGAAAATGGGAAAGAAAATCCCAGTGTCCAGACTGCATTAGGTGTCCTATCAATTATCGGCATAAAATCATTTGATCGATTAGAATATTAAACTGCATAACTATATAAAGATGCAAAACATGCACATGTGCTTTACAAACCACAACAATAGAAACCCAAAATCCCCCAAAAATTCTCTTGATGCGCAGAAAGTCTTGCACACTAGTTATTAGCGAAACTGTGACCCCGTAAAATAAAAGAAAAAGATAAAACCCGCTTAACTCCAATCGCCATGAAAATTATTCGAGTTACCAGGTTTTCAAATGAAACTACCATTAATAACTCTAGAGCGTTCTTTGAGGGTTTCTTACATGCCATACTTCCTCAGATGTTTAAATTATTGATGTAAATAGGAAAAGAAGTTTTAAAGCACTGGACTCAAAGTTTCGACTAACTGCACTGATGCCTTAACCAATTGAGCCATTGCGGACTTGAAAGTATTACGCTATCGAAATGTTCTTTGGGCTGGTTAGAGTGGTTACTTAGTTCGCAAGTCGCGACTCTCCTTCCTAATGGAACTAGACCAATTAATCTAATTACCCTAAAAGATGCGCACATAGTGTATGTGCTCAATATCCACAACGGCTCAATTGGTTAAGGTGTCGGCGTGATTAGCCGAAAGTTCGAGTCCTGGCTGTGGTATTTTCATTTTTTATTTTCATCAATAATTTAAACATCTGAGGAAGTATGGCGTGCAAGAACCCCTCAAAGAACGTTTTTGAGTTTTTTTAATGGTTGTTTAATTCGAAAACCTGATAAGTCGAATTTTTTCCCTGGCGATTCGAGTTAAGCGGGTGTTACTGGTTTTTTTTTATTTTTATTGTGTGTCAGTTTTGATAATTTGTGTGCAAGCGTTTCTGTGCATCAAGAGATTTTTTTTTTGGTGGATTTTTGATCTCTTGTTTTGTTTCGTAATGTATATGTGTACATGTTTTGCATTATATGGTTACGTAGTTTAGCGTTGTAATTGGTGAAAGTTTTACGCCAAAAGTTGATGGGGTGTCTAATGAATTTAGTACAGTTGAATGAAGAAAAACTCGGATGGCAAGTTTTCTGAATTATAGATTAAGCTGGATTTTAGATTCTGAATCTAAATGTATAGTCAAGAAGTTGGCAGGTGTATGTATAATGTCGTTCACTAAATTTAATTACCAGCTAAGTTCGAAGTGTAGGATGCTTCTACAGACCTGTCACTTCACTATAAGAAATTCATTAGGTTTGGGTCTCCGTGCGCTTTTCTTTGCTTCTCTCTTATACCCCCCCCCCCCCCCGGACTTACTACAGACGTTAACGGCCTTTAATTAAGCACGTTTAAACTAACGAGCTTCGGCTAAATTTTTTTCTTCTTTTCTTAAAGCAAATTTTAATGCCTTCACTACTAAGCTTGTAAAGAGCTTAATGAAGCGAGGAGGCAGAAGGCACCGTCGCACGCAGCTAGCCAAATGCACGCAACTCGTCCTAAGATCCAATTATTATTTTTATATTAAAAAAGACTGGCCTAATTGTTCAAGATTAATTTGTATGTATCATACCCTTCTAAAAAAAGATCCATATGGTTGTTTTCGATCGGTATAACTGATCTCCTTTTGGTATCTGTTCTGGAATTGGTGGCGGCACCTGCCACTTGTACCGAAAAAACAAAATTTGCATTACAAAGTCTAACAACTGCTTGTCCAAGCTAAGCATTGTTTTGTTCGTTAAGTTTCTAGACGTGTCAGCATCTAGTTCATTTTGATTATCTTCAGGGGATTTTCAAGAATATGAAATAAAATAGTCCCTGGAGCTTTTTGAAGATGTCTACTAGAGGTTCCTTGGACATCCAGATGTCCCATTAATCCAAATTGGACCTGGACATTATGGCATGATTACAACGTTATTTTGATATCCGTTGCATGTCGTCTGGATTCTTGCGCATCCCTGTAAGAAACACAAAAACCAAGCCTAGGATTCTCACCCAACCAACTCGAGAACTGGTAAGATCTCTTGGATTACCAAGCCATCCTGGGCATTCCTTGCTGAACCTAACCCGTTAATGCTAGGTTCATAGTAACCCTGACGGATATTCATAACGATAGAATCTATAGATGGGAATGCTTTTAGGACACTCTCTCCCAAAACGTGTCTAATGTAGACTTTTGCGATATTAGCGCCACCTCAGTAATCTAGGGCTTCCAGAGTAACTGTTCATCTCGAAAGCCTCGCATAACCACTGTGGGGTTTATCTGCCTACTAGCTTATATTGATTTTGCTAATAAGCTCAATTTTTCAAAATGAAAAATACATGAGGTGATACCGATTCACTGAGTGCTCAATAGCTGGCGCTAGTATCTCATCAATCTAGGCGCTGTTAAAGATATGGGTGAGGTCAAAGCCCTTTACCGGTGAGAAGAGTTAGCGATTCCTGAATCCCGGTTAGCCAACTGTGCTTCTATGCCTAATCAGTTAGACTAACTACCCTAACCTGGCCCTTTGTTAAATGACTTTGGTCATGGTGGCGTACTTGTCGATTTAGCCGCTGAGGGGTAGTCATAATGAAAACATGGCCTTTCTGCTTACGTGGCCTCCACGATCACCTGACCTAAGCTCTTGTCTTTTCTCATGCGGTTTCGCCAAAGATTATGCGTTCTTGCCACGTGATTTACTCCAGCTGCGACAAAATATCACTCATGCAGTCGCTGGCATCGACCGTCAGATGTTGGGAACGGGTTTGGTAAGAACTTGAATACAGATTTCATGCCTGCCGCGTCACCAAACGTGGACGGACGGAAAATCTGAATGATGTGTTAGACTTGGAGAGATTTAAGACTGTTATCTTGTATGTAGTATATCCTAGTAAGTACAACTGTGTATAGGTCTGTTTACTCTTTTGCTATTGATAGTCCTAGTGGTCGTGATAATTTGCTATGGATACTTTGCCATTGCAAATTGCAGAAACAAGGCTGGATGTCATGGCTGTTGGAGTAAGAGAATTTCACTTTGACGCCTTTTTTTTCCACTTTGGTTTCCCTTTTGTTTGAGACGAAGCTTAAAAAAGCCTTTGGGGCTTGGATTAAAAAGAATTTTATTTGCGTCTTCTTCTTCTTCTTCTGTGGTAGTTCTATCTATCTCTTTCAAATAATTATTTTTTTTCTCTCTCGTCTTCACCGTTTTTCTTTCTAAATGGGAGGTAGTGTGTATTTATTAAAAAAATCAAAAGTAGAAATAATAAAAAGAAAGAGTATAGGGGTGGGGGGGTTGGCAGAACCTTCCTCTTTTTTGTTTTCCAGTGGCTCTTCACTCTTTGAAATGATAACCGTTAAAAGATTTTCTCGCAAGCGTATCATTTCTCGAGAGATTAGCCGGCTGAAGCTGCTCCCTATCGGGATTACTTGGTATTATTAATGTACACTGACAGGTTTGACAGGTAATGTATTATTGGTGTGATGTATGGTGCAAAGTTTTCGTGCAAAAGAGTCTTCTCTCTCTCTCTCTTCCTTCCTTCCTTCCTTCTTCCTCTCTTTCTTACCTCGCTTGGATTCCGGAGATTTTTTTTAATGTTGTTGTTGTTATTATTATTATTGTTATTTTTTATTTTTATTGTTATTTTTTCTGTTTATTGAGAGGAGCGATAAAAGTTGGAGGGAGGAGGTCGGGAAAGGAGGGCCCATTTATGGCGGAGAAAAAATGGCTTGCCTCAGTCATAATGAAATTCTGATTGTGACGAAAAAAAAGAAACAATACACAATCAAGCTAGAACCTTAATTTATGATGGTTTCGGTGTTTAAAATGAGATAGCGTTGATGCGATAATAAATAGAGACCAGCAAGGCAGTGAGAGTTTTGTATACTAAGGAAAGTTCCTAATCGACATGTGTCAGATTCGTTTCGGTTTCCTCAGGAAATAAATGTGAGAATTGTATTCGTTGGTGTCTATTGTTTAGGCGCCGTATACAAAATTTAGTGTTTGATTTACCCATACGAGCGCTTTTTGCCTGTTTTCCTTCAAGTTAATCTTGTTTTGTGTGTGGTTTTCTCACTAGATGCATTGTAAGCACACAACGTTTTTTTAACAATGAAGAGGATATACGCTGTTTTATTCTCTAACGATAGGTCTAGAGTGATGAAGGAGGTCATGGATAATCACTGGGGACACTTGCAAATCAAAATTTACAAATGTGTATCTATAAGAAGGGAGACAACAGATCGAAGAGTGATGATAGCTTCCAAACCCTAAGAGTTAGGCTAAATCTGACACGTGAACTGAATTCCTGAGAAAATTCTCTTGTAGTTTGATATGTCACATGACCCATTTTTTATTTTAAAAAATCATCCAAAATGGCGACTACGTGCATGATAAAGTTGGTCGCCGTTTTGGGTGATTTTTTTTTAAACGGAAAGTGGATCTTGTGACATATCAAACGACAGGAGGATTTTCCCAGAAATTCATTTCACGTTTCGGATATTACGTTATCTGTTACGGTTTGGAAGCTCTTGCCTCTTTTTTGCAGGTATTTCATCATGTATACCAAAGTCTAGGTCCATTTCGCATTGAAAATAATAGCACATTGTCTTTTAACAATGAAGAGTATGTACGCTGTTTTATCCTCTTAAGAATAGGTCTGGAGTAACCGAGGTCATGGATAGTCGTCAGGGGAACCTCGAAATCTGTACACGAATGTTCACCTATTTTGAAAACGTTAATAGTTCTAAAGACCATGTCAACACAACTCACACAAGTCCGACCCTTCTAGTAGAATTTGGCCCAAACTTCTTAGAAATGTGGATCATCCCTAAAGGAATCCGCATGCCTTGTTTCTTTTCTTTGCATAGAGACATACCATGTCGACTAGAAGGTCCCCACTAACTCCAAAACCCAATAACTCTGACCCCAGTGAATCAATCGAAACCGAAGTAAATAGTGAAGTAGGGCATGCCCTTGGTAAGTTACATACCAAATATGGACCTCTTACATCAAAAAATGTAGAAAATATTAAGGGGATAGACAGACGGACTCTTAATGAAATCCTACTTATACTCTGTCTAACGAAAGAAAAACTGGGCGTGTCCAGTTAAATTTCCAATTTCAATTGTTAGTGATTGTTAATTTTACTTAGCAACAATTGAAATCGGAAATTTAATTAGACACGCCCAGTTTTTCTTTCATTGAACAGAGTAGAATAATTGGATTCCACCATTTTCCTTCAGGCTTCCTGAGCCAACGTAAGCATCTCTTTGATAAGCAAATGTGACGTCAGTACTTGATGAGCCGAGGCCAACGAGAGACAGCACGGCCTTCTAGATACTACCAGGCCTGAACATGGAAAAGATACAACATTATTGCGCCAAACTGGTGGTGCTATTACAGAAGTTAGTTCAACGTCACAATCTTAGTGCTTCAACAATACAGTATTGACGTCATGTTCAGGCCTGTTAGTTTCTAGGAGGCCGTGGAGACAGGCCAGGGCACTCAAAAGTCACATGATCATCGGGGTCCGGGCAACAATATATCCTTCATTGTCTCCAACAAACGAAAAAATACTGATTGTTAAAATTCAAGATGGAGGATGAATTGTTGGCCGGACTCCGATGATCATGTGACTTTTGAGTGCCCTGGCCTGTCTCTCGTTGGCCTCGTTGCTGAGCTTTATGAGGCAAATGTGACATCAAAACTTGCTCGGGTATAAAGGAATGTGCTTTCTCAGGCTTATGGTGATATCTTGCTTGGAAGTTTCAATTTGACGATTCACTTGACATTCGTTGAACTGAGGTTCGTCTTGTAGTGGTGGTGGTGTTTAAAAAAATATTTGGAGGAAGTGGAGTAAAAAATTGGATAAAGCTGTTGTTATGGAGTGGTGAGTAATAAATGAAATAAAGAATAAAATCGTCTCTCTATATCATCATCATCATCATATACGTGCTGCGAGAACCTAAACAATGGCAGTGGTGTTTTAGGATTGGGTGATGGATTGCTTAGGAGCACTTTGGACTTGAGGTTAAGGATCACGTGGCCTTTGCTGGGTTAAAAAAAGGGGAGAGAAAAGAGGATTAAAGAGTGTGGCGCCCCCTGCCGGAAGGCGGAAGCTGAGCTTTTAATATTAAGGAGGAGGCGAAATGCTTAATGGTGGCGGTACACGTTTCACTTTAATTTTTTCTGTAATAATGGTGTTAATGGTTGTGGAGGAGGTGCAAAGGAGGAAGAAGGAAATAAAAGTTGGTGGACTGAAAGTATAAGAAAGAAAGAAGGTTATAATGGGAGGTTGACTGTAATCCCAGGGATTAGAGCTTAAAGGTTTCTGTGTTTATGGCCGTTTTTGGCGTATCGGTGAGGATAAGCGAATATATGGGATGAGCTTTGAAAGTTTTGTTGTTCTTTTTTTTTTTTTATTCTTCTGGGATTTAGAAGGTGGTCTAGAAGCCTCAATTGGCCTTTTATTTTCTACGTGAAATGGAAACTACCTATATTTTGGTATATTTGATGAAATGTCTGCAAGAAGGGAGACGGCGGATTGAAAAGTGACGATAGCTTCCAAACCGCGGCAGATACGTGATATTTGACAGGTGGAATGGATTTCTGAGAAAATTCACTTCTTGTTTGATATGTCACAAGACCCACTTTCCATTTAAAAAAAATCACCCAAAATGGCGAACAATGTACTATTTGGTCACTATTTTGAGTGTTATTTATTTTAATTGGAGAGTGGGTCATGTGACATATCAAACGATAAGAAAATTTTCTTAAGAATTCATTCCGCTTTTCGGATTTCACCTACCTGTTACGGTTTAGAAGCTGTAGTCAATGGGGATTTGCATGTACGATTAAATCACAAAGCACGTAAGCACGTACTGATAAGCATGTCAGTAACGCCGGAAAAATGAATTGTTAAGAAAAATATATGCAAGGGGAATCCAAAGGCATTGTAAAGCCTTCTATTTCCCTATTCGCCAGTTTGAAATCCGCCATGTTGAATGCGGGTCAATTTTTTTTCAAATGGAAAGTGGGTCTTGTGACATATCAAACGACATGAGAATTTTTTTCAGGAATTCATTCCATATGTCGATTTGATGTGTCTGTTACGGTTTGCATGGTACTGCTATGCAATGTGTTCAGTCTGCAGTCCGCTTTCTTGTAGGCGCTTCTAGTTCAACTACAAGACAGTTCGTATATAATGAGATGTCGTCCTGGTTCTTATCACTAATTTTCTTCTACGTAAACGACTGGTTTCAATGTGTATTCTCCAAGAAAGAAGATGCGAGTGTGAGGTCAGGTGTTTCTGGAGTTCATCAATCACAAACAAATTCCATTCGGGCCTATACTTTTTTGGTTGTGTTTCTCTCAAAGTAATGGACTGTGCGGATTTTTTTTTTCGGGATTGTGTTACAGGCATGTGAATTTGACTAGTTGTTGATGAGCTTAAAAAGAATCAGTGGTCCTATAATGAGGCTGAGTAGTTCGTTTATGTAGAAGATAGTGCGGGAGACTCTGAGGATTGGAGCTTTGCATGATGCAGAATTCCAGTTATATCTTGGAAACGGTGACAGATACTTGATACGTGGAATGACTTTCTGAGAAAATGCGCATGTTGTTTGATATGTCACAAGGCCCAGTTTTTATTTGAAGAAAATTCAAAATGGCGGTAAGTTTTTGGAAATAGGAGGCTGTTCTACGACTTTTAGGGTTACTTTGTGATTTTTTTTTTAACAAAGTGATATCATGAGGAGTCTAAAAATTTTTATTTTTATTAATTTTTTGGGATCATTTCAGGTTTAATGGCGTTTAGCTATTATGTTGAGTGCATGGAAAGCTGTCGTTGTTGAATGGAGAAAGCGTTGCGCTTTAAAGTTTCTTCGGAGAAAATTGAATGAAATTGAAAGGAAGCCGCTTTAAGTCGTCATTTATTCCCTTAAAGGGAGGGTACCTTATAAAAGGGTAAGGTACTTTTTTGGATTTCTTATGCCCTTTGGTCTGGACTTGACGCAACGAAACGTGCCGAAATTAATATTGCGACTTTGAATTGTGAAGTGTTCGGAAAGAGAGGGGACCCATTTAGCTGACTTTAACGTATCAATTGCCTTGAAATTTTTCTCTCTTTCTGTGTTTTTATTTCTTTTTTCATGGCATCTTTAATGTGGAACATACAGACCTGGGGCGGTTTCCACTACATTTCGAGTTCAAGACACGGTGTGACGTCAAGCGCGCACGACTCTCGCGCGTTTCGAATGACTTTCGACATCGCTTTCGAAGAGATGTACTGGAAAGCCCATTTTAGCCTTTCGCGACTCCTTGTTCTCGCGAGAGCTGTGGGGTCTCGTTAGTGCGCTTACTCAGGCCAAGCATTTGGAGGATTGATAGCTTTATCACGTTACAAGGCATGCGCAGTTAAGCCAAAAAGGTCTAAAGATAAACACCACGTGCTTTTTTCACGTGCTTCTTTTACTTTCTTCATTCGCTGAATTTCACTCACTGATTTTATTTCACCTTCGATTCTTGAAGATAAACAAAATTTTTTTTTGGGATATTTCATTGAATACTTTTTAAGATGAGTCTATTCAAGAACAGTTGAAGGGGTGGGGGTTCTTGGTGTGTTTCATATTTAAGTAATTTATTTTGGTAGAATTTTTGTTTTGTTTAATGTTTAGAATTTAAATTTAGTAAAATATTAATCTCATATGTAAAACCAAACTAGTTTAATTATGAGTGAAAAACAACAAGACTATCTATTACAAGCCATTGAGGAGCACCCGATTTGGCTAATAATCGGAATTTGTTGCGTGGGGGGACCCACAATGATCGACGGGCGAAATGGGATGACATTACTGCAACATTAAATTCCATGGACGTTATACAAAAAGAGAGAAGAAAATGCGTGTACATTTGGAAGGATTGGAGGAACGCGTCAAAAGGAAGGCTAGGGATGTTGCGATAGAAAACATGGAAACGGGCAACAAAAAGAATATGTTGGAGTTGACAGTTCGCGATTGTCGGGTACTTTGTATCTGCGGCACGGGTTCCATATCGGGGACAGGCGCTCCGGTATGGTATCCGATCGAGAGAGCGTCTAGTGATTATATTGCTAAATCGCGTTTCAGTTTTTAAACCATCTTCAGTTATGTTACAGAATTTAAAAACTTGAGCAAATTTATATATGAAGGGTGAGCTGGCTCCTCATCACTTCTCTGTTGTTGGCGGTGCTAATTGTTCCCACATGGGCCTTCTTTCACCCCAGTGAGACTAGGAGAGAACATTGGAGGGAAAAACAAAGTTCTTAACAACAAGAAATTGGAGGAAAAACAAAACTTCGAATAAATATATCACTGAGCATTACAAACACAATTAAATATACATTACTTATTTATTTATTTAAGTGCAAATAATGATAATTTTGCTCATTAATTAAGTTATTTCATTTTAATCATTTATCCGCGTATCAACTCATCTTCAAAATATCTTATTTTGTAGCCAAACAATGTGTTGTTTAAATTCATTTGGTTAATACAGATACACTTTTGAAACTTAAGTTGGCATGTCATTAGTCCTTGATTAATAATAATTATAAAATTCATCTCTAAAGGAACCTGCCCATCATTAAGTTCTTTATCGGCATAAATACTTTATTAACATGGCAATTTAGTTCCGAATAAAATCATCCTCGTAGAGAGGGGATCTCTTCTTCCTTATAAGTTTTTTTAAAATCTTCGGCTTCAACACCCTCTTCGTCAAGGATGCAAAAGAGCGCGTTTTTGTTTACAATAACACATCCAGCCATTGTGAAAATTCAATAAGAGATTGTCTGGCTGACTCGCTGCCCGACTGCGAGAGCTAGATTCGTGCACCGATAGTCTCACCGCGACTCCCCCACTCCTCTCGCAGGCGGTAGTGGAATGCTGTTTTAAGCCGATCGCCCCAACTCGATGACGTGGACAGCAAAAACCTCTCTCTCGGCCTCGTCACTATCGCGGTTTTCGTGTAGTGGAATCGGTTGAATGGAGTTGCTGGGAGCGCTTTTCAAGCAGCGCCGCCACCATTGGGATAGGAGACCGCAGCTTAAAATTGCGATTTTTAATGGTTTTTTTTTTTTTTAAATGTTGTAAATGTAATTGTTTAGTTATAAGAAAAGGGCTTTATTTAAGGCGTCTTAAGGTGATAAGGGCCTTGGGTTCATCGGTGATTACCAAATGGAAAGCGCGATTTTTCTGGCGGTTTTGGCCCTTTGTTTGGAGATTTTTGATTCTGTATGGTATTGTGGCGGCCCTTTTGCCTTTTGGTGTGTGTGAATGGGCCAGATGACGTTGAAGAGGATGCCTTTCGCAAAGGTTGTGTCGGAGGTGGACGCTAATGAAGCGACGTTTTGATGCGGCTTCGCTGTTCCCGATAGGAAAGCCGATATCTGGTTCCAGGAAAATTGGCTCGTCGCCTTTTGTAACCTTAAGAGACGGATGATGAAATGAATACGTACAATGCGCGTGACATTTCGGTTTTGTGCAGGTAATTGCGTTAGATTTCTCTCGTATATTCGTCTTTTGATAATCACCTGGAGCGAGGTTTTGATGTTGCGTTTGTTTGGTAATTTTTTTTTTTTTTTTGGATGTTAGATAGTTTAGCGCACGGTTTGTTTGTTAAGGCCGCGCCTGGAAATGGCTTCTAAGTAAATGGGTTGTGATCGTGCTGAATTTGATTGTATAATGATGTAGTTTAAACAGACCCCGCTTCCAAATTTGACATCAACTACACAGATGAACTGGAATCCTCCAGCTCTATGAGTTCCTGAAAAGAGGAAATGAAACGCTAGGATTATACGCATGTATGCTGAATTGGAGTTTCATAACAATAAGAGAGGCAGTGAACGAGACGCCATTAGTTTCAAAATAGAATTATCTATATACGAATACATTTGTGTATTAAAGAGTTGTTTTTGGTGGACTAGCAAAGCTTCCTTCAGTATCTCTTTACAACGTCATTACAAAGTAATAAGGAAATACTGGAAATGACGTTCCAACGTGAGGTCACTGTGTGTTAAGATGAAAATCAAAAAGGAAAAATTCCGCAATTCGACCCGGATTCGAACCAGGGACCAAGTATATCTAGCTCATCTTCTCTACCAACCGGGACACCGTGGACTCGGGAACAGCAAACCCAATGTTTGGGCAGGCACAACGGCTCGCAGATTATTCCCTTCGCAACCCTTCGTAACCATCTACCTAACGTACAGTCATGGACAAAATAAACGCTCCCTCACTCTATGCTGCTATATTTTTAAATGAGCGTTTAAAATAGGATGGTATGATTTTATTGGTTAAAAATTTAGATAATTTTCTGACTGAACTAAACGATATCAGACACCTAGTGGCAAAGTAGTAAACGCTCATTTAAAAATATAGTAGCACAGAGTGAGGGACCGTTTTTTTTGTTCATGACTGTACCTTCCAACTCGGATGACGCCTGTCGGGAAAATTTTAATATGTACATCCTTTCGGCTTTCCGGGCACTACATTCTGGCAAGCAAGCGCCACTAAAATAATTTCATGTAAATTGGCGCTTGACCAGGTTTTCCTGCTCAAACAAATATTTATTCAGCCAGATAAAATTTTTTTTTTATCTGCCACTATTTTTGTCTAGCCCTATTAATTTTATCATTCTACCTCAAATACAGTGGTTAATTCCATGTTTCCTAACCTACCTAATCTTACCTAACGTTACCTAACCTATCTAACCTACCTAACCTACCTAACATAACCTAATCCAGGGCCGTCCAAATCGTGCACGTCGCCCGCGTGGAACATGCAAAGCCGAGGAGATAGTCCAAAACTCAGGAGGGGAATGGGTATAGTTTTTCCTATGCAGTGTTGCCAGGCTTTAGGTGGCGATTGCATTAAATGAGGCATTATTTCTTTTGTTACTCATACTTGCCTGTTTTTCGTCTCGCATAACATGGCGCACATTCCGAAAAAGAATAAAATCACTGAACCAGTATTTAAACCGGAGTGGGAGAATGTTTTTTTTTCATTGTTCACAGATCGGATTCTAAATGCTTAATATGCAATCGTGTCTTATCGGGAAAAAAATACAATTCTACCTGACATCGAGAAAATTGTCACATTAAATAGAAGGAAATAATATGATAAACTGCCTCGGTTTTTTTTTTTTTGCAATGTCGAATTGATAATTAGCAACTGATCAACATAATGTGCAAAAGGGGGGGAGGGGGTAAGGAAGATTACCTGCCTGCACTGGCGCTACCCGCGGACAGAAATCTTGGGCAGCCCTGACCTAATCTAACTTATCTGACCTACATAACCTAGCTAATCTAACCTGACCTACCTAACTTAACCTAACCTAACCTACCGAACATAACCTAACATACCCAAGTAATTAATTCCTTGTCTCTTAATTCCATGCGGGTTTGGGCTAAAAAAAAATTACTTAATAAAACAGATAGCTTTCAACTCATATAAAAAAGGAATATAGAGTACCTTTTGAAAAAGGGTTTGGGCTATCCGTTAGATTAATGAAAAATGCAAAGTCGGCAAAGGCGTCTGTACAAAAGGATTCTCAAACTTTGTCATCAAAAGAAAAACAATTTAGCATTAGAGCAGTGAGTAAACATGGACTGGAGACAAAGTGGAACAGTGCACTTAAAAAAAACTTGGAGTTGATGTTTGCGACCAGACTGTACGTAGAACACTTGAAGAAGCTGGAACGAAATCATCTGCGAAGAAAAAAAAGTTCATGTCGAGAATCGACTCGAGTTCGGAGAGGCACATAAACGCTCGAATATAGCAGATGAGACCAAAATCAACAAATTGGTATTGGCACTGTGATGGTACAGTCTGTATGAATTAGTATGATGAATCAGTCTTATGTTGATGTATTATTATACAGGTATCGGCTTCTCAAAGTAGGGGTATCGAATAGGGTATGGAATGCGTTTTCCGTATTTTATTTTGGAGCGGATCTCTTTTAATTGAATTTTTGAAAGTTAATTATACGAATTTTGGGAGACAGGGTTGGGTTGTTTTTATTTCTAAAGGAGGTGGGGGTTAGTTTAATTGTTTTGTTTATTAGAAAGAGGAAAGGACATAAAAGCGTGGTCTCGTTGTTGCTGCTGCCTCCATTTTTGCAATTAGAGAGATTTTTAGTGGGTCCAAAAATAAATGGCGAGATTTGAAGAGGTAGGTAGGTAGGTAAGAGAGAGAGAAAGAGTGTATGTGTGTGTGTTGGATCGTTATCTGTTGCCTTTTGCCAGCTGGTGACCTTTGACCGGGCGCAGTACGGCACCAGCGGAGGTGGCTACGTGAATGGCTCGAAAGCCCCATGTAATACCAATAATAAAGAGCTGGCGAGATGAGAGGCGGCTGTAATTAAACATCGTAGATCGTCGCGTATTCTGGGAGTTCATTAAACGTCAAAACGTTTATCTCGCGGGGAAGCATTATGATACCATCCACCTCTCTCTCTCTCTCTCTCTCTCTCTCTCTCTCTCTCTTTGCACTAGCTACTAGTGGAAGGTGTAATTACAAAGTGCGAGCGTTCCACCATTGATTTTGTGTGCGCAACCTCCGAAATGAAATGTCTCGATGCCAATCATTGGAAACGCAGGGTGATCGTCGACAGCGAAGGCAAAGCCATGAATAATTAACGCCCCCGCTTACAACTTAAACTCATCAGCTCAGACGACCGACTGTCACCTACCTCACTTTTGCTTTCGTCTCTCTCTCTCTCTCTCTCGTTTCATCATGGTGGCTGGCATTGCGCGTCTAAATAGAGGAATAGGCGCCACGATTTGCGGGGTAGCGGGAAGGCGGATTTTTGAAGCGCTTTTGTCTTTGTCTTTTTTTTTAAATTTTTTATTTTTTCATAATCGGATCGTAAGCGAACGTGTCGTCGTTTTTTTAAATTAATTTTTTTTTGGCATTTTTAAATAAAAATTAATCCACCCACCTCCTTGGTTGAAAGTTTGATGCTGCGTGGAAAGTTTTCGTAGCGAGCGTCGTGGTTTACCTTGGTATGGCTTTTGAACGCTTTTTATGTACACGACTGCTTATCAGCATTTATACTCCCTACGGATCGAGATATTTGGGGGCGTTTCCATAAAGAAAGACCTGGTTTCAGTTTCTAATAAGCATCCAGGTAGCTGTCTTAAATCTGAACACTCATCAGATTCGCCCGTATAGGGTGGCTTTTTGATGACCAGTCGGAATTTTCCCTAAGAAACATGGCCGAAATGTCACGCTCGTTGAGTGTTCATGGAATTTAGGCGGAAGACTCGAATATAAAAACGTTCGCTTCGTTTGAATAAACGTAGTTCAGTAAATAAGGAGCCAAAGTTTACGCAGACACAAATGCAGGATGGGCCTTAAGTGTGCAGCCACCTAAATAAAACTGGATGGAGCTAATAATTACGATTGGGGATACTGTTAAGGGTCGAAGGAAGGGAAACTTTTGGTCATGTGACCAAGATGGAAACGAGGTCATGTGATATATGCAATGTCACGTGAAATTGCTGTGACAGATACAAGAGTGCTGTTATTTTTTTACGCATGTTCACTCCTTCTTGAATTAATACAGTTTTTTGGGTCAGACATAAAATCCACTTCAAGTCCGGGGATCTACGAGGCCATTCCACCGATTCACGCTGGCCGATCCACGATTGGAAAGTTGCAGCTTCCCCGACTTGATCCCAATGAATTTTTTTACCTCTTTAAGTATGCAGATTGAAGATAACGCATAGGCTTATCAAGCGTGCGGATCCCCCATCCACAATTCTCTAGGATTTATTTGTGGCGTTTTGCTAATTTGGAAACCAGCGGTTGTGGCCTTTCTGGTGATTATGGATGTTACGTCTGACGAAAAAAAAACCAAACTGCGGTAACTCGAGAATGAGTAGAGATACGTAAAAAATAACAACACCATTGTGTTTGTCAGGAAATTTCACGTGGATTTCATATATCACATGACCCCCTTTCCATTAGAAAATTTGGAGTTATATCCAAGATGGCGCAAATTGTTTCCGTATTGTTGAAAAGTCGAATTTCGTCGATTATCAACTTGAATCAGGTTCCTTGATAATCATACAAATTTTTAGAAGATGATCAAGAACCGAGAGTGTCGACGTCTACAAGGCGCATACCTTATCGTAATCCCCGTACAAATTCGTTGAGTACGTTTCACCATTTTTGGTGGAATAATTAAAGAGCACCATCCACGAAAATTGACGTACACGCCTGTAAATCTGTTAATAACTCAAAGTGGAATGGCGTGGTATTTGTGTTGGAGTCAATGTTAATTCCCTCCCCCGGCTTATTTGTTTGGTACGACGCGTTGTTACTTTTTGACCACCTCTGGCTTAGGGAAATGAGCACGCCTGTGGAACCAATAGCGACACGCGCCGCAGCAGTATGTATTCAATCCGAGAACCGGGTTTTTTATTGGTGGTTGTGTCATAATGGGAAAAGCTGTCGGGGTTGACAAAGGATAAAATGAGGTGGCGCGCGGCGCCTTCGGAACCAGTGTGTCTTGAGTCGGCGTGGCATGTGGGCTGCCCATGTTGCAGCTGCCTCGAGTGCGTATCAAAAGCGTTGCTTTCATAGGCAACTGTCTCGCATATGAGTTTTGGATATAATCCGACAGCTATAGCCGTGGACCCAATCGAGTCTGAACTCTTAACAACGACGACCGCATAAGATCATCTTCGTTCGAGAAATTTGGATTACTAATGTGTCAGGAAGAGCATTTACGCCAATTACCACGAAATGCCCCGAAGTTGGAAGGCCTGCTCTTCAATCCTTTTTGTGCCCATTATATTAGGTAGGTGGTCATAGCGTAATGTTGGTTCCTAGGGGTATACAAGTTTGAAATTTTGTGTGCAGGTTGGCATGGGTATGTCCTGCTTTAGTTTTTGGTTTGCTTTGATCCATTGGGATCAAAGATAAGGGGGTCGGGAGTTAGAGAGTATCATCTGGTTATAGGGTATTTACATTAGCAGCGTTTCTTAGAGAGAGCGTCGTGAAAAAATTTTTCGGGGGTTGTAGAAAATTTGGTGGGTGACCCATTTTTTCTCTTCAATTATGTTATAGATTTAGTCAAGTAATGTGTAGATCGGTTTGGAATGATCACGTGGATTTTTGGGAAACTCTTGATGTTTTTAATGTTTGAACATATGGCATGTGATATGTCATTCGAACGGGGATGACGAGAAGTGAAAGATTATGGGGTTGTTTTCCATTTTGTTAGTAGTACGTTCGAGAAAGCCTCAATTGTTTGATAATTTTGTCCATACTTTTTTTTTATCGTCTAGTTCTTAAGCTTTTTAAAAGGGGCAATTTGTGTCTCTCTGTGTATGTATGCATCTATGTGTGTTTGTGTGTGTGTGTGTGTTCGTTCATGTTCTATATTCCCCATCTTCTTTTCTGTCTTTTTTTTGGGGGGGGGGGGTCTATCTAAGGAAAAAATTAAAAATGATTAATTTCTGTTCCCAAGGGGAATTTACTGGGCGATAAGTTGCGCCCGTCCATTATCCGTCTTTTGGAAGAGTTGGTGAGAAACAGCCATCCGAATGACAGGAATCATATTCTCGCGTCTGACCTTTAAAGTCTCCTCCTCCCAGCCGTGGGAGTTGTTGTCCTGTAAAGGTCGCTCACAGGGCCACACTGTTGGTTTGGGCGGGTGGGATGAATGGCAGCCTCAATACGGTCATTCTCCAGCCACGCCACGTTTTGGTGGTCATTGAAGATGGAGTAGAGAAGAAGATGGAGAAGAGAGAGAAATGACGACGACCTATTCCGCTGGGGTCAGGAATCAAGAAGGAAGACGGAGGATGTGCGAATAGACCGCCATTTCCTGCTTGGGGGGATCATCCATCGTCATTGTCAGTCGTGGCGGGCAAATTTGGAGCGGCCAGTTTGGAGTAACTTTGTTTTTGCACGCTAGATTGTAGGGAGAAAGCGGGTACGGGGTCCACCTATAAATCTGGATAAGGCCCCGGGTCGGGTGGTCACTAAATCATGTCCTATTTACGTCTCTTGAGGGGGGCACGACGAGGAAGGAAGGAAGGATGTGACTCCTCTCTCCTTTTTGCAATGGCCTGTGTGTATGTGTGTGCGCTGGGAAGTGGCATATATATGTTGGATGGCCGACATTGGATGCCCGACTTGTTTACCATCCATTTGCTACCCCCCACACGAGGAACTGGCCGCTTCACCTCCGATCAAATTGATAGGAATTCCTCTCCCCATCTTATTTCTTTTCTCTCGTTTCCAAATTTTCGTTTCGTGTGTCCTTTCCGCCGTCCATCTTTTCTTTTTTTTCTTATTTTTTTTCCTCTCTCTCTCGGTCTTCTTTTCTTTTTCTTGCCAGTCGGTTCTGTGAGGGTCAAGCAAATGGAGTGGGAGGAGGCAGGCAGTCCGAGGAGAAAGATAGACTGATGAATGGTCTCCTCTCCGAAGAGGAATCACTGTCATTCCTCAGAATATCTTAATCGCTGTCATTGGTCAGCGTGTAATGGCATTGGAATCCAAATGACTTCCGTAGAGGGATAAAAGAATGATAAAAAAGAGAGGAAGAAAAGGACTGAATAGGAGAGGATTGGTGGGAAGGCAGGACTGTAACGGGTTCCTTCAATTCTTTCTCGCGCTCTCTATTTTATCTCCATTTTCTCCTGTCTCGATCTACTCACTTTAATACTGGCGAGCCGAAAAGAAGCTGATGAGATTATTATTAACAGAGAATTGCAGTTTATCGAGACTTGAGTAAGAGGTCCTCGGTAAAGAATGAAACCAGTTAATGTAGAGATACCGAGTAGGGAAAGAGGACATACGAATCTTGGACGTTTACCAAACGAAAAGTTATCGGCAAGGAGACGTACAAAAACATATTCCTGATGTCACGCGAAAATGTCTTGCGAAAATAACTTTGATAACTGTCACCATGTACCTGCTATTCTTTTTTAGTATGTTTCCATTGGTTTTGGTAGGCTTCTGTGTGTTTAAAGTAGATTTTGGTAAGTTTTTGGTAGGTTTTTAGTAGATTTCTGTAGTTTAGTTAGATTTGTTTTAGTAGGTTTCTGTAGGTTTTTTAGATTTCGGTATGCTTTAGTAGATCTTAGAAGGTTTCTGTGGATTTATAAAGTTTTGGTCGGTTTCTGCGGGTTTTAAGTAGACTTGGGTAGGTTTGTAGTACTGAGTGAGTCAAAAGTCCCCGAACTCAAAGTTTAAAAAACGTTTGCTGCAAAGCCATAACAGATATCCGATTATTGCTTCTTGTGGTTGTTGTATGTCACCTTGGGAACGCTTTCCACAACGTGAGAGTACCACGTGACACGATGCTTGCTTGCGCGCGCGCGAAAAGTGGCGTTATGTCAGTCATGGTTCTCACGCAAGAATAGAGTCGCTTTGTTAGAAGTTTATTTTGCGGAAAAATCGTACCAACATTGAATACAGAGCTTTCAAAGAAAGTTTCCTGATGCTCCTATACCAGGGAAACCAATTCTATATGATCTTGTATACGGGTTTCACGAGACAGGCAGTGTGTATGATAAGCCTAAAAGTGCCCGATGGGCCATAGTAACGACTACGTTTCAGGAGAAAATTCAAATTTCCCTGCATCGCTCTCAGCGGAAGTCACTTCGGATCCTATTCAGCCTCCCAGAGGGCTACTAAACACCTAAAGCTATGACCGTACAAAATTCGGGTAGTGCAAGAGCTTCGTTCTTTGGATTCGGAAAATCACATTGTTTGCTGCAAATGGTTTATGATTTTAAGCGCATGAATGTTAATGCATGAAGTTGAACTTCACGCCCCATCAGCCACTTTTAGACCAACCATACAGATAGCTTGTCTAGCGAAACCGGTTTACAAGATCATATACAGTTGTTTTCCTTGGTATAGGAGCACCAAGAAACTTCCATTGAAAGCGCTGAATGCAACGTTTGTACGATTTTTCTGCAAAATATGCTTCTAACAAAGCAGTTCTTTGTTCTTGCGTGAGAACCATGGCTGACATGACGTCATTTCTCACGCGCGTGCAAGCATCGTGTCACGTGGTACTGTTTTTGTGGAATGCGTTCCCAAGGTCACGTAAAACAACCACAAGAAGCAATATTCGGATATCTTTTATGGTTTTGTAGCAAACATTTTTTAAACTTTGAGTTCGGGGGCTTTTGACTCACCCTGTATTTGGTAGGTTTTATACGTTTCTGTAGGTTTTTTCAGGTTTTGGTTGGTTTCTGGGGGTTTTCGAGGCTTCCTTAAGTTTTTGGAAGTAGTTTTCTGTAGTTCTAGTAGGTTTCTATTTGTTTTGGTTAGTTTCTATGTGGTTTAAGTATATTTGGTAAGTTTTGGTAAGTTTTAGTAGATTCTATAGTTTTAGTCAGATTTGGTAGGATTTATTACGCTTCTGTAGGTGTTTTTGAGGCTTCTGCAAGCTTTAGTAAATCTTAGCAAGTTTCTGTAGGATTTCTAAAGTTTTGGTCTGTATTTGTGTGTTTTAAGTAGAATTTGGTGGATTTTGATAAGTTTTAATAGATTTATGTAGTTATTGTAGGATTTGGTAGGTTTTATTACGGTTCTGTAGGTTTTGATAGGTTTCTGGAGTTTTTCGAGGCTCCCTTATGTTTTTGGTAGGCTTTAGTAGATTTCTGTAGTTTCAGTAAGTTTTAGTGAGTTTCAGTAGTTTACTATATGTTTTGTTAGGCGTTGATAGGTTTCTCTAAGTTTTGGTAGTTTTTTTTTTAGGCTTTAGTAGGTCTTATATTCTGAATTATTTTTGGTAGGTTTCTGCATCTTTTAAGTAGTTCGTTGTAGGTTTTGGTAGGTTTCAGTAGTTTTCTGTAATTTTAGTAGGCTTTGGTAAGATTTAGTAGTTTACTGTAGGTTTGTTATGCTTTGGTAGATTTCTCCATAGGTTTTCGTAATTTCGGTAAGCTTTAGATATATCTTAGTGGGATTCTGAAGATTATGGTGGCTTCTGTAGGTTTTGCAGCCATAACCTTCCAGAAGCTTTTGGAAAATTCCTAGAAGAGCTGTATTAAGCATTATTGGTTGTCGAATTTTAATGTTTGGCTTGACATGCACAGGACCCCATTATATCTTTGCTGTATTTTAAATGAGTTTTTTGCGTCGTCCTGCACTGAGAATAAATGTTTTTTGTGGAGCATGATAAGTGGTGAGGTGTGTGTTGGGTTTTATTTCATTTTTTCTTCCAGTGCGACACATGTTGAATGTCCTGCGCGGCCCTTGTATGAAATCAATTACCCAGAAGGAAAAATGCGCCGCTGCCTTTTTGTTTGTTGCTGCACCTCGGGAGTTGAATACGACACTTCTTGTTTATTTTTCTCCTTTTTCCCATCTCGTCGTCCTGTGTTTTGTCGCCGCCTGCGTTTGGTCATTTTCTACGGTTGCTACGGGGTTCCCAGTCCCCGACGATCTAGCACTCTCATCCTTAAACCCTCTTGATTTCGTGGATATTGATTTTACAATTTTGTTTTGCTTGGTGCAGGTGAGATGAAAGGTAAGGTGGGTGGGTGGGTGTTGTCGCCGTGAAATGCCTTCGTTTTCACCTGGGACGCTCGAATGGTGGAGAGGCACCTTTTTACCTCTCAAGTGGAATTGTTGTTGCCACTTTCCTAATGCAGGAAATAAGGAATCGTGGCGGCCACCACCTCCACCACCACCACCTTCGTCACACGTTAACGGTTTCCATCTTTTGCAAACAACGTCCCATTATTGCCATGTTTTTAACCCTTTTAACACCGTTTTTTCTTTTTCATTTTTTTTTTGATCTGAACTGGCAAGGACGACGATCAACACCGGAACGTATGAGAGAGGAAAGAAAATGGGTTCCTGGTGGTGATAAAATCGTTGTTGCCTGAAATATGTTTTGCTTTACCGGGGGAGAGGAGCAAGCCTGGTGATCGTTTAGATAGGCGAATCGATTGATTGAAAGATAAGGTTCCTCGATCACGGGGTATGGCGTTTTGGGGCTTTGGGAGTTTCTTTTTTTTGCTTTTGGGAGTGGGTGGAAGGTTACTTTAGATTTAATGGACATGTATGCCTATTGTAGTTTGTTAGGTTTCTCTCGGTTTTGTTAAGTTTTAGTTAGGTCTAAGGTTTCTGTTGGTTTCAATTAGTTTCTTAGTTTTGGTAGGCTTCAGTTTTTTTTTAGGTTTTGATAAGTTTTAGTAGTTTGCTGTTGTTTTGATGGATTTCTGTAGGTTTTGTTATGTTTCTGTAACTTTTTGTGGGCTTTAGTAGGTTTTGGTAGTTTTGTAAGTTTCTGTAGTTATTTTTTTTAAGATTTGGTAGGTTTCTTTAAGCTTTAAAAGCTTTCTGTAAGTTTTGGCTAGTTTCTATAGGTTTTGGTAGGTTTTTGTTGCTTTTGGTAAGTTTCTGTTGGTTTTGGTAGGTTCCTTTTAAGTTTTAATAGGTTTCTGTAGGCTTTGTTTAGTTTCTGTAAATTTTGATAGTTTTCCGTTGGATTTAATAAGATTTTGTGGGCTTTAGAATCTTTCTGTAGGTTTTGGTATAGGTTTCTGTTGCTTTTGGTAAGTTTTTGTAGGTTTCGATAGATTTCTGTAAGTTTTAGAAGGTTGCTGTAGCTTTGGTTGATATTTGTAGGTTTTTTTGTAGATTTCTTTAGGTTTTGATAAGTTCCGTTAAGTTTTAATGTTTTTGTAGGTTTTGGCTAGTTTCTGTAAATTTTGTCAGGTTTCTGTTAGTTTTGATAAGATTTTTTCTATAGGCTTTAGTATCTTTGTGTCTTTTTTTTTAGGTTTCTGTAAGTTTTTGGAAGTTTTCTCTAAGTTTTTGTAGGCTTTATTAGGTTTCTATGGGTTTTGTTAAGTTTTAGTAGGTTTCTTTAAGCTTTGATAGGTTTTGATAAGTTTCTATAGGTTTCTGGTGGGTTTCGATGTTTTCTGTTGGTTTCGGGAGTTTTTGGCAGTTTTTGTGGGCTTAACTATGTAATTTTTAGTAGGTTTTTATACGATTGTACGGACAGATTTATAAAAGTGCTAATTTTGGAAACTGCTGATAAAAACTGACACCTGGAAACGTCAATGCAGGGTAGGTGACAAATCTTTAACTAGTGTTTTTGAAAATTGCAATACCACGGCATTAGAATAATAACATACTTAAGTGATTAGTTTCAGACCAGTACAACAATATTCCAAGTAAGAATTGAGGATCTTGTGAAACCACCACGAGCCATACATGGAATCAAATGTTTTCCTGTGCTACTCGAGTCCTCAGATCATTGGAATTGGAGGATTTTGACAAGCTAGTTGCTGAGTGTCTCATTATCCCAGACATATTCAATAGGCGAGAACATGTATCTGCAGTTCTGAATATAATGTCGGAAATGGTATGACTTGTGTGTATATAACTTTCCTGATGTGTTTGATGTTGTAGAGAGTACCCGCAGTACATAGTAGCGGAGTCCATAAACAGTAGCACCCCATGTAAAGAGAGTTTTTTTTTTTTTGTAATATATACCTGATAATATTTTACGTTGTTATATTTTCATGCATTTTATCGTTTTGTTCAGTAAAAAATTGGATTATAGAGCACACGCGTTTTCGGGACTGGATTCGTTTTTAGCTAATTGTTAATAATATCTAGGCGATTACTCAAAAACGGATAGAGATATCTGAAAATGGATTTAATTATCGAATTAATGAGGAAATTGCATCCCATATTGAGTGGGCACATGACCCCCCTTTCCGTTTGAACATGTAAATTGACCTGATACATTTTGGACTAAATATACGAATTTCGTTGTCCTTAAGTTGACAGGTATGGCTTTGGTAGGTTTTTGTAGGTTTCAGGAAGGTAAATATTCCGCGATCTGAATTAGAACCAGGCACCACTAAACTCAAACGCTTCGCTCCTAGCTTGTCATCAAGCCTTACTAGCTCCCTTATCTATGTATACATGTATTAGTTTGTTACACGAGACTCACTTTGATTTTATAAATGAAATAGAAAATGGAGGTCGGCGGAAAGATGCGCAATGGGAATCTTCAGGTCGGAAGAGGTCTCTTGAGAGGAGATGGAGACAGGTTTTTTCCTACGTCATCATCCCGATGTTTTCTCAAAGAAAATGGAGTCGCAGGAAAGCGCCAATTTTCACTTAATGAAAAAAATTGGTTGAGTCTGAAAAAATTTTTGTTCACATTTAAATTTGAGTTTTTGTTTTGTTATTGTTGTTAGTCTTGTTAAAATTAATTTTCGAGTTTTTATATTATTAATAATCGTTTTGGTGTTGATCTTAATTTTCGGCTCTCCTGGGTTGTCGGATCTTCTTGTGAAATGGTCACGTCTCGTCTAACTGATAACTTTATCGATTGCTGCGCGGGAAAGCGATGGCGGGAAAAGATGGTGATTTCGCGCTCTTTCTCATTTGACGAAGTAGCTCTTCGAGTTTCCATTTCTTTTTTATTTTTCTAATATATATAGAAAACGGCGTTTTAGTTTTTTTTCTGAATTGGTTATGGGAGAGAATGAAAAAAATAAGAAAGAGAGCGGCCATTAGGCATACGCATCGTTTGGCGTGAAATTAGCTTTCTAGTGATGGGCGATGGGTGTAGATGTTTTTTGAGGTTTTTTTCGCTTTTTTGGTGTTTTTATTATTATTATTTTTTTGTGTGGAGGAGGTGTTAGAGGAGCACCTACTTACAGGTGAGTATGGGTGGGTGGAGAAACAAGTCACGTGGTGACGCGAGGCGCGAAAAAGTAATAACGCTCGTCCTTTTGGTGACAGTGGGAGAGATCATATGAAATGAAATATCACGGGCGAAGATCCTCGGCAATCCCTTCTGTTCCAAATGCGTCGGTGCGAGAGATTTTCATTGGCGATTCGTCGCTGGGTCCACACTATTTTCTTCTCTTTTCCTTCATCTCTTACCCACCCGCCGATACCCCACGTTGGAGAGCCCCCTCCCGTCAATGACCCGTCGGTTTTGAATACCTTTTCGGTCCGGAAGCCGGCAAAGACCTGTTTTTTTTTTCCTCCCTCCTTACTTGCGTCATCGAAAGAGAAAATGAAATGAGTTGGCCCTGTTCTATATAAGGGGCTCTTTTCGAGGATGTTTAAGCATTCAAGGATGGACAACTTTGTAGCCGAGGAAATGGATCTTGGGAAGAAGAAGAAATAAATAAATAAATAAATAAATAAATGAAATAGGAAGAAGAATGCAATCGAGGAGGTCTCAAATCTTTTTAAAGGAGATGGAGAGTAGAGAAGATGAATGGATTAGGTTTTGTTTTTTTTTTTCTTGTTTTTTTTTTCTTTTTTTTAGATTTAAGGGGTTTGTCATTTGAAAATTGCATGAACTTTATCTTATCTGTTGCCGTATGTGTCTGTCTATAAATAAAAAAAAAGGTTTGCCCAAAATGCTCCGCAGTGATTTCCTACGCGAGCGTTTGAGCGCGAAAGTTTTAAAAGGAAAAGTGAAAGGAAACTGAGTCGGTCACAGATAAGTTTATTTAAATCGAAAGATTAGTGCATTAAAAACATGGTGGCGTATTTAAAATTTCTTAATTCGAACCCTAAATGCGTGTGTGAAAAGATAAAAATTCCGAACGCAATCTCCAAGAGCGGGGCGTCCATCTTGGTGACGTTATCGGAGGCATGGTTTTTGCTTCGCTCTATACTAATACGCCGCATGCAAAGTTAGTCTTCATCAATACACACATACGGGCATTTGAAACATCTGAACAACGGGAGTTTCGAATAGAGCAAACAGTGTATAAGAGCTTCGACATCAAGGGCAAGAAAAATTTGGGTCTAAAGTATCCAGTGATGTTTAATATATGTAATTAATATAAGTAATGCCTAGTTAGTAATTCTAATTGTTTTACAATTGTAAGAATTGAAGTTAGAGAGCGTCTTGGTTTAACAAGCAGGTTCCCCGTGTTATTGAGTAGCCAGAAATCTTGAGTAATTCTTGTGATATTTTTCCGAACTATGTATCTTCACCTGATTGGCGCTTCTCTAGAATACGCTCATATATTCATTTCTATTGTTATTTTGCTGAATGGTGACTTCTTGGTGGTTGAAATGCACATGCCAGAAGTAAGATCTTTTGGACAAGTGATTTTGTTATATTTGTATATGTTCCATAGTTGGTTCCTAATTGTAATAATACTGAAGTTAAGATAGGCAGGTGGATCACGGAGTGACTGTGGGAACCAGTTTTCCTATTTGTTAGATCAGGTAGGTTTGGTTTCGGTAGGTTGGGTAAGGAAGGAAAGGTTCTTGATGATTTTCAAAATCAGTTTTCGCCAGGTAGTGCTTGACCGAGTAAAATCGTTCAGTGGTACGTTTGTTGATGGTTCTAACGCGTTATATTAATTGCTTATACAGGGTGATTACAAAAGAACTTCACACTTTTAAAAATTTATTACATCAAAGCAATTCAGAATATAGACACACCACATACGGATTCTTAAATAAAAACTCTTGAAATTTATTGTGACACAGTTAAAGATGTTCAATATGCCCCCCTGTCCTGACACGGCATACATCAATGCGGTAGTCGAATTTGTCTCAAACCCGCATTAACATGTCTCCATCAATCCCACGTATCGCTACCGTAATGCGTTCTTTCAGCTCGTCTAGGTCACGGAGAAGGATGAAGACCTTGTCCTTTACACACCCCCATAAAAAGAAATCACAAGGTGTGAGGTCGGGGCTCCGCGGTGGCCACTTTGCAAGTTCCAGGTTATTGTTTGCTCGACCAATTCACCGCTGTGATTTCTTTTTATGGGGGTGTGTAAAGGACAAGGTCTTCACCCTACCCCTTCTCCGTGATCTAGACGAGCTGAAAGAACGCATTACGGTAGCGATACGTGGGATTGATGGAGACATGTTAATGCGGGTTTGGGACGAATTCGACTACAGGGGGGCATATTGAACATCTTTAACTGTGTCACAATAAACTTCAAGAGTTTTTCTTTAAGAATCCGTATGTGGTGTGTCTATACTCTGAATAGCTTTGATGTAATAAATTTTTAAAAGTGTGAAGTTCTTTTGTAATCACCCTGTATTATTATTGTTATTGCAAAGATAGGAAGTGATCAATATGGTATTCCTGATGTATAGAGGATTATGCAAACCTCTTGAAGCCCTTTTTAATAAATCGATTGTTTGTGGACGTTTTCCTACGGATTGGAAACTATTCGAATGATTTCGATTCCGAAAATGAGAAATGCTAGATTGGCTCAGGAATTTGAACCGATTTGAACTCAGAGAAATTGCTAGAAAGTTGGGTAACCCATCATTTGGCAAATGCAGTGGAAGGTTATTTACCTATAGATCATCATGGATTTAGGAAAAAATGCTCTACTATGACAAATCTAGCTCAACTTTTACATAAGCTTGCTTATAATTTAGATAGACGAATACAAGTTGATATTCTCTATCTGGATTTGATCAAAACTTTCGGTTCAGTGAACTTAGAATTGTTGTTAGCATAATTGGACAACTCAGGTTTAAGTCTTAGTTCATTTATGTGGTTCTCTTCTTCATTGTTAGAAAGAACTTTTGAATTAGTAGGAGCAGTTGATTCGAAACCTATAGGGAAAATATTAAGTGGTGTACCACCAGGATCGCCTGAAGGTCCTTCGTTGTTTAATCTGTTTATAGCAGATATTGCTGAAAGTACAAAAGACACTCATTCAGAATTATTACTTAATGTATTTGACATGAAGAAAGTACTTCAGATGGTGTAGATTGGAATAACAGTCTATTTTCTTTATTTCAGTGGGTATGGAAAATGGTTTTAACGTTAATGTTCGTTCCGGATCATAATTCATAAGCAACACGCAATACATTTCCAGGGAGGCAAAATTTTATCTTTAACTTGAATAAGATTGGACATATTTTTTTTGGTACGGCAGGCAGGTCTCCAACATAGATAGGTTATACTGTTGAATTACAAAAAGAGTGGTGGTCAGCTACTACTGATTGCGATGTTTGGAATACCAGTTATTAATAATTTACAACCTAAACGGTATAATACATATTTACAATCTGAGTGGTGGTCGCGGAAATGACAATTTTTATAGTGCTCGTTGCAGCGCGGCTAGATCCCTGAGATTGTTAGGTATCGGTAAGATTTAAAATAGAGCCCACTTAAGGAATACAAAAAGGCGTACAACGCAAACTTTATTTTCCCATCATGTGGAGCCAAGATCGAAAAGGTAGCACGTGGAGTGACTTACATAAAAATTCGAAGGAGTGACGTATAGAAATGTACCAAACCATTGGATTTTTAATGCTGGATGTCTTATGCCGGAAGAAGGGCAAATTGGAATGAATAACAGTAAACCATCCTAGTTTCGTGGAGATAAGTGGCATACGAGCCGAGTTGCGAATAAAAGTTGTGGTCGATCAAAAACGTGAAGTTTCACCAAACGAAATCAGGTTTTCGGTAGTTTTTCTTCAAAAACGTATCGTCAAACGAGCAAATTCGAATGGAAATCAAGTTTTTGGTAAGATCAGAAAAGTGAACTTTACTAAGATAGGATAAAAATTTTGTTCGCAACTCGGTTCGTATGTCACCTATCGTCACAAAACTTGGACAGTTTATTGGGATCGTTAATCCTGCCAATTTGGGCGCGTGTACGTCCATTAGGACGTCCAACGAACGCGAATTTGCACTCTTCTGGACATTTTTGTCGAAATTTCACTTTTTTGATCAAAAACACCAGTAAACGCGAATTTTTCTTTTGTGTGCCAAACATTATAACTATAGCTGATCACCGTTCTTGTTACAATACAAACTAGGTCCTTTCTGAAATATTAATCATCACTTGGCAATTTCTAGTTAGATTTCAGAAATGAAGATTCATTAATGATGGTGTTTTATTAGATTAGGTTAGGAATAATTGTTTTTTTTTTTTTTTATTAGGAAGATAGTGGGTCTGTTTTCCTCTTTAAGCTTGGGAAATGAATAAATAGTTTCCGCGCCCAGAATGTAATAAATGTGGAAATTGTAGTTAAAGCCCGCGCTTTGGCTAGCGTTGTTTATGGAATAGGGTTGCGAGGATGGGATCTGAAATTCGATTTTGAGAAGATATCGTTTCCCATCTTTGGGCCGTTACTCCGCCAGAATCGATTTAGTTTATTTTATTTATTTATTTATTTATTTATTTATTTACATTTTGATCGTATCAGAAATAATTGCTCAGAAAATTTACATAGTTGGCTTTGGCTCGCTGTTTTGGGTGATTGGAAGGTTGTGTGATTAGTTTGTTGTTGGTTTTAATGTTTCTTTCTTCTTTTTTTGCGTGTGGAATGACATTTGGTCATAAATGTGTTTGATCATAGAAAAGAGGCAAGGGGTTTCTTGCAATTGTATTTATTGTAGAGAAATAAAATTTCCACTCTGTTTTTTCCTGCGCAAAGAGCGACAATTGGCCCGAAGGTAAAAACCGTGATTTCCTTTTATTGTTTTACATAAATAGAAAAGTGAACATTGGGAAGAGGAGGTTCTTTTTAGTAGGAGGAAAATGGGAATGAAGAGTTAAGGTTAGAGAAAAAGGTGGGTGAGGGTCTTTTTTTGAAACGGAATAGGCGGCACCCGTTTCTTCTTTTTCTTTTTTGCGATGAAACAGATTACGCTTGAAGGAACGGTTTTATTTCTTTAATTCCGTCATCTTGGAAGTAGTGCGGATGAAGACTTGGGTCGTAAAGTTTGGGAAATATGTAGGAAAATTACCAGAAAGAGTTTTTTTGGAGAAATAAAATAAGAAGGGTTCTGTGAGTGAGGGGAAGAAGGAGTAGTGGAAAGAGATATTGCGCTAATATTTTTTTCACTGTTCGGTCGCATAGATAGCTGGATAAACGATAGGCAAAGGCTGAGAATGAAAGTGCATTGAAACGGGGGTTATATCTATCATTCGAGTGAGAGAGAGAGAGAGAGAGAGAAAAGAAAATTAGAAGAAGGTTCTTCGAGGAACTTTTTTTTTTTTTTCTTTTTTGGTGGTGTGTGGAATGGGAAGAAGTTTCTTGCCGAGTCGGACGGACTTGTTCAGCGGAGGTCTCTTTGCGAGCGAGGGCCCTGTAATTGTGTGCGTCTCTTGATTGGCCATTTGCTGCAGTTTATAGGTTCCTCGCCGGGTCCGCATTGTTCTCGAGCTCACCTTTGGGAGACCAATATACGAGGTCTTTTCGACAATGGCCGAGAGCAGTCGACGTCGAAGGTAACGGACAATTATGGAACGATCCATTTCTTGTTCGGGACCCCCTCCTTTTTGCTCTCATTGGTGGCTCAAAGGAGCGGAAATTTGTTACAAATGAATTGTTCTTGCTTTTTCCTTCTGGCTCTGCCTCCCCCGCCCCATTCTTTTCCTCCTCTTCCTTTTCTTCTTCTTCTTCTTTTCCTTATGGTGTTCGTCTTCTCATTCGCCGAGTTTGTTGTTGTTGTTAGGTGGATAGCTGCTTGTTGTTGTTTGCTGCTGGAAACCCCTGTCGTTGTCCTGTTTGATGACATTGACTGCAGCTGGCTGCGACATTCCTCGGGCCGCAGATGTCCCGATGATTCCTTCGGAGCCGGCATGACAAGCCATTATCCGAAGGAATTAGGTTTGACCAAGAAAGGCGACCGGGCCCATTGAGAAAACCAAGTTTTCGGCAGAGCGCAATTTCTCCCGGATGACGGAGTTCTTGTTGGCTATCGTGGCTACCCCCTCCTCCCGTCACCTACCATTCCGTTTTCTCTCTTTGCCGATGAAATAACAGCGGCGCAAATTGGGCGATTTCGTAGCGAAGCGTCGTGGGAAATTAATTAGCGAGATTTTCTGCTTTGTGGGTTTGTTGTTGTTGTTGTTGGATTGTCTTTGTTTTAAGTAAGGGCGGCTAGCAGGTATTGGACGAGGATTTGGCTGCAAGGTGTCGTTTTGAGTGGAAATGCCGGGGCTTAACGTGTTGGATGATTATTCGGCGAGAAAGCAGGTGTGGCTGTGTGTTGTTTTAGTGGCGCCGTTTTGGTGTCGTAATTTATTATTGGGTGGATTTTTATTGGTCCTAATTGTTAATCGAATTGTCCTAGTCGTCGCCAAGGGCATTGCAGTCAAAGCAACTGTAAATGGGTCTTCCGGTTTTCGCTGATGACCAGTAATCGTGTACTGATCGATTTTGATATGAACTTCTGAATCGACTAACTTGGGCTATTTTGAATGTTCTTAAAGAATGAGTGGTCGTATGGAGTATTTAGGACCCGCGAACAACCGGTACCATCTAAAGTCATGGATGTTTGTGATCACTTCAACTCCATGACATTTTGAGATGAGCATTACAACAACGTTGTACGCAAAAAATGTGTGTATCCTGTCAAGTCATGGTCTCGAATCAGAGATGTTTTTCTAGTGAATTCCTTGCCAAGTCGCTGGTATGGACTAGATTGCCCGTATCCCATACGCGTTAAATGGTGGCATGTCTCTTCTAATCTTCTGCACTTTCAGTTACCGTCATTCTTTCGTGGTGGTGTAGTCTTTACAATCATTTTGGGATTTCCATTGTGACGTACGCGTAAGAACGTCATGCAGTTAGAGTATTCTGCTGTTGAAGCAAAGTTTCTGGATTGTAGAGTACGCGGAATTTTAGTTCCTGTTTGGATTGCTAAATGTAAGCATATCATTTACCATAAGTTGGCAGGTGTGACTTTTACCAGGCGTGTGGTTGTGATTTCTAAACCTAGCCGACGTTCCAATACTGCGTCGTTAACTTATTGCAGAATAAGTTCTTCTAGTTTTAGCCGCGTTGGTAGGTCAGGTAGATTCGTATCCGTTTTTCTGTGGTGCAAGCAATCGTGGAACTTGCTTTGAGGACACTTGGGTCCGTATGCTGATGGTCTTGAAGAATGGCGAAGACGGTTCCGTAAGAAAGGTCTCGCATTTCTTAGTTGAAACTCTGACAGGTACGACTTGTGTTTTGATCTTAACCGTAGTTCAGTACCTTGAGAATATTCCTGAAACCACCGTGATGAACTTTTAAAAGGGTCGACATGATATTCCCAAAATTCGTTAAGCTGGATGGATTAATCTTTATCCCGTTTCATTTGGATAAACTCAAAGGTGGTGGGCCCACCCACTACCAAATGTCTCGGTATTCCACTTGACAACTTTTGATGTATGTCGGACGACAGTTTAAATCCACCGCCGTTATGAACAAATTAGATTGGCCTAGTGTTTGTTGTTGCAGTAGTTTTGGAACCAAAAGAGCGTGACAATTTGCTGAGCAGTTGTTACTCGTTTTCAATGGGAACCTTGGACATTTATTTTGTTGGCGCGAGGATTTATACCTGGAGTACACACTCGGTGTTAATCACGATTATTAGATTAAAAGGAGATTGGCTGCGTTCGATGATCGTTTATCAGATCGGATCCGTGTGTGCGTGTGTTCTATATGTTTATTGGGATTTCATTCTCAGCTCAATTTGTTCTTGTTGCAAAGTTCCGATAGCGCGTGGGCTAATAAATCGCGCGGGAATGAATGGCGGCTTGGAAGTTTGCAAAGTAGTTTGATTACCATTTGTTGCTACTTTTATGTTTCGTTGTAGTTTCCAGATTAGTGGTCGCGCTTTTGGTTCCATAAATCGTGCAAGGGTGTTTGCGACACTTGTAGAGGATAATGATATTTGATCTCACGTGATCCGGTTTTAGAGGATTATCCGTAAACATCGATATTGATGTTTTGTTTGTCGAGCGAAGTTATAAAATGTTTGGTAGTCTGTCTCTGTCGGATTATAGTATGGTGATAAGGGCTTACTGTACGAGGTGATGAACATCCTCTTGGTAAGATCACTTCATCAGTCACTTTAGATAAGTGTACTTGCACAGTAGATGGAGCTTGTGAGTTGTCAGTTTGTAGATCAGATTTTAGTTTCTGGTTGAAGATGGCTGAATTGGGTATATTTCAGGCAAAGCTTCCAGAAGTCTTGAAAGGATTTATTGGTTCCTTCGAAGAAAGGTAAAGTTCTGGTTAAGATATCCGACCAATTTTGCTTCAGTCACGTGAATTCGAGCTATTTGTGGAGTCCATTCCAAAGGGAATTCAGAAATGTTTGATCTGAGAGCTTTTGTGGAGTCCATTCCAGTAGCTTGTGGAACCGTTGGAGTTCCATCGGCATACCTGCCAACTTACGCGAAGGGAGTCTTCCTCTGCAGCCTTTCCATTGCTAACTCTGCTAACCCTCCATTATCTCCAGTTGCTGCTCCTTTTTAAAACTTTCAAGAAAATGTTGAGTTCTGCACAGCGTACGAATTTTGATGTGATTGTACGGATGGCTTCGTAATCATCCGGATTTTGAAAATGGTAGATAAAAATCGAGGCACTTGGTGCTGGTTGAAAGCCTTGGATGGGCAAGGTTCCCGGTTTGTAGAGCACGCCGGTTTACAGAATGTTTTTACTTCTAAAACGTGGAAATTAGTTATGGTACGTCTTGGAGTGGATGTGCGTACGATTTTCGTTTTTGATAGGGTGGCAGATATGCATCTGGCATCGGATTGTGCTCCTATTGGTATTCAATTAAGGAGGGGCCACGGGAGTGGGGTAAATTCGATACGTGTCTCGATGATTGTACTTTTATTTCCTGAAATGACAGCGCAGTTTTCACTTTTTCTTTTAAGTGTACGTGTATCTCTTTTTTTGAGCCGTTCCTTAATTATTATTATTGCAGCGCCCCTTTCTTTTTTTTTTTATTTTTTTTTTGGTTCTGCGAGGCAGGTTGTCTCGGGTACGCCCATTTTGCCTTAACTTCTTTGAATTATCGGAGAAGAACTGTTCGTCGCAAATGAAGAGAAAGCTGCAACCAATCGAAGGACGGTTTAAGTTGTCGAGTGCTGCGTCGCCCTTAATTACACTGACGAGATTTCCATGAATTACGGCAAACTATTAACAGATCCGCAAGACCCCCCCGCCACGGAACCTATGCGTTCCTTCCTCTCACCGGTCGTCTTTTATTCCTCGCTGCTCGTTATCCTCCTTGGAAAGGCGAGCTAGTGCGCAGGCGCCTCTCGCAGCAGCAGCTTATTGTGAGACAATCAGTGTCTTTGAAGGAGCCACGAGGAAGGGGTAGAGGAGCCTTGACGATCGTCGTTACGGCGTTACGAGACAATGCGCGATATCTTCGATGACACGGTCGCGTTTTCACATCTATTACCCTCACATTGTGTCCGACTGCCATCTCGGCTCGTATCGCGAAAGTGGAGTCGTGAGCAGAGGGTAGGTTGGAGGAAAAATTACGAGGCGGAATTTTGAAAAGACTATCTCGAATGCGATCTTCTTTTTCTGTCATTTTGGGGGGGGGGAAAGAAAAAGTGAATTAGAAACATTTCACTTTCTCGTTTTCTTCTACTTCTTCCTTGTCACCCCCAACTCGGGTGCCCTTGTGCGTCTATGCCTGAGTTGCTTAAGAAATTTGGTGGGTCGGCTGGTTTGGCGCTTTTTTTTTTTTTTTTTTTTTTTTTTGTTCTTTGTCTTTTTTAAAGATGGCCTCGAAACAATGGGATTTTTGAGATTAGAAGAGAAGAACGTCTCTTTTTTTGCGATGTCGTTTTTCCAAATGGTCTCCTCTTGGAGCAATTTGAGGACGTTTTTAGGGATAAATAATTTTTATGGAGGTGGATGTCACTTGTTCTTGTTTAGGCTTAGGAAGAAATGGGTTTATCTTTGTTTTTCTTTCTCTGCTTAACTGTCGAGTTGAAGCATAATTAAAGGGTTTGGTTTAAATGGCGCGTTTTCTTAATTGGACTTCGATTTTGAGTGCTTGTCTTGATTCCTGGTCCTTGGCATAGCCAGGAATGAAAGTCGGAATTCGGTGCTGCGAGACTTCATAAGCTTCGCCAAGAAGGACAACAACAGAGAATTTTCCATTCCATGAGATCTTACAATTGCTCTGCAACTCAGAAACTTTGAAATATAAATAAAGAAGTACTTACGCAGATAGGCCCAAAACCTACATGCCAATATGACACGTCGTTCCTAAAATTGGACTGTCAGCAGGTGTTAAATAATAATAATTATAAACTGGAGATGCTCTCCAAGCATAGGTAATGATTTTTCAATTGAAAAATGGAAGGAAAAATTCTGCGACCCGGAT